>WOXC01009397.1:0-123914 GCA_011680675.1 Gymnobelideus leadbeateri
CCCCATTGTGTACAGGTCAGGTCCCCCATTGTGTACAGGTCAGGTCCCCCATTGTGTACAGCTCAGGCCACCTATTGTGTCCAGTTCAGGTCCCCCATTGTGTACAGCTTAGGCCACCTATTGTGTACAGGTCAGGTCCCCCATTGTGTCCAGCTCAGGCCCCCCATTGTGTACAGGTCAGGTCCCCCATTGTGTACAGGTCAGGTCCCCCATTGTGTACAGCTCAGGCCACCTATTGTGTACAGTTCAGGTCCCCCATTGTGTACAGCTCAGGCCACCTATTGTGTACAGTTCAGGTCCCCCTATTGTGTCCAGTTCAGGTCCCCCATTGTGTCCAGCTCAGGCCCCCCATTGTGTCCAGCTCAGGCCCCCCATTGTGTACAGGTCAGGTCCCCCATTGTGTACAGCTCAGGCCCCCCATTGTGTCCAGCTCAGGCCCCCCATTGTGTACAGCTCAGGCCACCTATTGTGTCCAGTTCAGGTCCTCCATTGTGTCCAGCTCAGGCCCCCCATTGTGTACAGGTCAGGTCCCCCATTGTGTACAGCTCAGGCCACCTATTGTGTCCAGTTCAGGTCCTCCATTGTGTCCAGCTCAGGCCCCCCATTGTGTACAGGTCAGGTCCCCCATTGTATACAGGTCAGGTCCCCCATTGTGTACAGCTCAGGCCACCTATTGTGTACAGTTCAGGTCCTCCATTGTGTCCAGCTGAGGCCCCCCATTGTGTCCAGCTCAGGCCCCCCATTGTGTCCAGCTCAGGCCCCCCATTGTGTACAGTTCAGGTCCCCCCATTGTGTACAGGTCAGGCCACCTATTGTGTACAGTTCAGGTCCCCCATTGTGTACAGCTCAGGCCACCTATTGTGTACAGTTCAGGTCCCCCTATTGTGTCCAGTTCAGGTCCCCCATTGTGTCCAGCTCAGGCCCCCCATTGTGTCCAGCTCAGGCCCCCCATTGTGTACAGGTCAGGTCCCCCATTGTGTACAGGTCAGGTCCCCCATTGTGTACAGCTCAGGCCCCCCATTGTGTACAGGTCAGGTCCCCCATTGTGTACAGCTCAGGCCACCTATTGTGAACAGTTCAGGTCCCCCCATTGTGTACAGCTCAGGCCACCTATTGTGTACAGTTCAGGTCCCCCATTGTGTACAGCTCAGGCCCCCCATTGTGTACAGGTCAGGTCCCCCATTGTGTACAGCTCAGGCCACCTATTGTGTCCAGTTCAGGTCCTCCATTGTGTACAGCTCAGGCCACCTATTGTGTCCAGTTCAGGTCCTCCATTGTGTCCAGCTCAGGCCCCCCATTGTGTACAGGTCAGGTCCCCCATTGTGTACAGCTCAGGCCACCTATTGTGTACAGTTCAGGTCCTCCATTGTGTCCAGCTCAGGCCCCCCATTGTGTCCAGCTCAGGCCCCCCATTGTGTCCAGCTCAGGCCCCCCATTGTGTACAGGTCAGGTCCCCCATTGTGTACAGCTCAGGCCACCTATTGTGTCCAGTTCAGGTCCCCCATTGTGTACAGCTCAGGCCACCTATTGTGTACAGGTCAGGTCCCCCATTGTGTCCAGCTCAGGCCCCATTGTGTACAGGTCAGGTCCCCCATTGTGTACAGGTCAGGTCCCCCATTGTGTACAGCTCAGGCCACCTATTGTGTACAGTTCAGGTCCCCCATTGTGTACAGCTCAGGCCACCTATTGTGTACAGTTCAGGTCCCCCTATTGTGTCCAGTTCAGGTCCCCCATTGTGTCCAGCTCAGGCCCCCCATTGTGTCCAGCTCAGGCCCCCATTGTGTACAGGTCAGGTCCCCCATTGTGTACAGCTCAGGCCCCCCATTGTGTCCAGCTCAGGCCCCCATTGTGTACAGCTCAGGCCACCTATTGTGTCAGTTCAGGTCCTCCATTGTGTCCAGCTCAGGCCCCCATTGTGTACAGGTCAGGTCCCCATTGTGTACAGCTCAGGCCACCTATTGTGTCCAGTTCAGGTCCTCCATTGTGTCCAGCTCAGGCCCCCATTGTGTACAGGTCAGGTCCCCCATTGTGTACAGGTCAGGTCCCCCATTGTGTACAGCTCAGGCCACCTATTGTGTACAGTTCAGGTCCTCCATTGTGTCCAGTCAGGCCCCCATTGTGTCCAGCTCAGGCCCCCCATTGTGTCCAGCTCAGGCCCCCCATTGTGTACAGGTCAGGTCCCCCATTGTGTACAGGTCAGGTCCCCCATTGTGTACAGCTCAGGCCACCTATTGTGTACAGTTCAGGTCCCCCCATTGTGTACAGGTCAGGCCACCTATTGTGTACAGTTCAGGCCCCCCATTGTGTCCAGGTCAGGTCCCCCATTGTGTACAGGTCAGGTCCCCCATTGTGTACAGGTCAGGTACCCCATTGTGTACAGCTCAGGCCACCTATTGTGTACAGTTCGGGTCCGCCCATTGTGTACATCTCAGGCCACCTATTGTGTACAGTTCAGGTCCTCCATTGTGTACAGCTCAGGCCACCTATTGTGTCCAGTTCAGGTCCCCCATTGTGTCCAGCTCAGGCCACCTATTGTGTACAGTTCAGGTCCTCCATTGTGTCCAGCTCAGGCCCCCCATTGTGTCCAGCTCAGGCCCCCCATTGTGTACAGGTCAGGTCCCCCATTGTGTACAGGTCAGGTCCCCCATTGTGTCCAGCTCAGGCCACCTATTGTGTACAGTTCAGGTCCTCCATTGTGTCCAGCTCAGGCCCCCCATTGTGTCCAGCTCAGGCCCCCCATTGTGTCCAGCTCAGGCCCCCCATTGTGTACAGGTCAGGTCCCCCATTGTGTACAGCTCAGGCCACCTATTGTGTCCAGTTCAGGCCCTCCCCATCTCAGGCCCCCCATTGTGTACAGCTCAGGCCCCCCATTGTGTACAGGTCAGGTCCCCCATTGTGTACAGGTCAGGCCCCCCATTGTGTACAGCTCAGGCCCCCCATTGTGTACAGCTCAGGCCCCCCATTGTGTACAGGTCAGGTCCCCCATTGTGTACAGCTCAGGCCACCTATTGTGTACAGTTCAGGTCCCCCCATTGTGTACAGGTCAGGCCACCTATTGTGTCCAGTTCAGGTCCCCCATTGTGTACAGGTCAGGTCCCCCATTGTGTACAGGTCAGGTCCCCCATTGTGTCCAGCTCAGGCCACCGATTGTGTACAGGTCAGGTCCCCCATTGTGTCCAGCTCAGGCCCCCATTGTGTACAGGTCAGGTCCCCATTGTGTACAGGTCAGGTCCCCATTGTGTCAGCTCAGGCCCCCCATTGTGTACAGGTCAGGTCCCCCATTGTGTACAGCTCAGGCCACCTATTGTGTACAGTTCAGGTCCCCCCATTGTGTACAGCTCAGGCCACCTATTGTGTACAGTTCAGGTCCCCCATTGTGTACAGCTCAGGCCCCCCATTGTGTACAGGTCAGGTCCCCCATTGTGTACAGCTCAGGCCACCTATTGTGTCCAGTTCAGGTCCTCCATTGTGTACAGCTCAGGCCACCTATTGTGTACAGTTCAGGTCCCCCATTGTGTCCAGCTCAGGCCCCCCATTGTGTCCAGCTCAGGCCCCCCATTGTGTACAGGTCAGGTCCCCCATTGTGTACAGGTCAGGTCCCCCATTGTGTACAGCTCAGGCCCCCCATTGTGTACAGGTCAGGTCCCCCATTGTGTACAGGTCAGGTCCCCCATTGTGTACAGCTCAGGCCACCTATTGTGTACAGTTCAGGTCCTCCATTGTGTACAGCTCAGGCCCCCATTGTGTCCAGGTCAGGCCCCCATTGTGTACAGTTCAGGTCCCCCATTGTGTACAGGTCAGGTCCCCCATTGTGTCCAGTTCAGGTCCCCCATTGTGTCCAGCTCAGGCCACCTATTGTGTACAGGTCAGGTCCCCCATTGTGTCCAGGTCAGGCCCCCCATTGTGTACAGGTCAGGTCCCCCATTGTGTCCAGGTCAGGCCCCCCATTGTGTCCAGCTCAGGCCCCCCATTGTGTACAGGTCAGGTCCCCCATTGTGTACAGGTCAGGTCCCCCATTGTGTACAGCTCAGGCCACCTATTGTGTACAGTTCAGGTCCCCCCATTGTGTACAGGTCAGGCCACCTATTGTGTACAGTTCAGGTCCCCCATTGTGTACAGCTCAGGCCACCTATTGTGTACAGTTCAGGTCCCCCTATTGTGTCCAGTTCAGGTCCCCCATTGTGTCCAGCTCAGGCCCCCCATTGTGTCCAGCTCAGGCCCCCCATTGTGTACAGGTCAGGTCCCCCATTGTGTACAGCTCAGGTCCCCCATTGTGTCAGCTCAGGCCCCCATTGTGTACAGCTCGCCCCATTGTGTACAGGTCAGGTCCCCCATTGTGTACAGGTCAGGTCCCCCATTGTGTACAGCTCAGGCCCCCCATTGTGTACAGGTCAGGTCCCCATTGTGTACAGCTCAGGCCACCTATTGTGTACAGTTCAGGTCCCCCATTGTGTACAGCTCAGGCCACCTATTGTTGTCCCATTGTGTCAGCTCAGGCCCCCCATTGTGTACAGGTCAGGTCCCCCATTGTGTACAGCTCAGGCCCCCCATTGTGTACAGGTCAGGTCCCCCATTGTGTACAGCTCAGGCCACCTATTGTGTCCAGTTCAGGTCCTCCATTGTGTCCAGCTCAGGCCCCCCATTGTGTACAGGTCAGGTCCCCCATTGTGTACAGCTCAGGCCACTATTGTGTACAGTTCAGGTCCTCCATTGTGTCCAGCTCAGGCCCCCCATTGTGTGCAGGTCAGGTCCCCATTGTGTACAGGTCAGGTCCCCCATTGTGTACAGCTCAGGCCACCTATTGTGTACAGTTCAGGTCCCCCATTGTGTACAGCTCAGGCCACCTATTGTGTACAGGTCAGGTCCCCCATTGTGTACAGCTCAGGCCCCCCATTGTGTACAGGTCAGGTCCCCCATTGTGTACAGGTCAGGTCCCCCATTGTGTACAGCTCAGGCCACCTATTGTGTACAGTTCAGGTCCCCCATTGTGTACAGCTCAGGCCACCTATTGTGTACAGTTCAGGTCCCCCTATTGTGTCCAGTTCAGGTCCCCCATTGTGTCCAGCTCAGGCCCCCCATTGTGTCCAGCTCAGGCCCCCCATTGTGTACAGGTCAGGTCCCCCATTGTGTACAGCTCAGGCCCCCCATTGTGTCCAGTTCAGGTCCCCCATTGTGTACAGCTCAGGCCACCTATTGTGTCCAGTTCAGGTCCTCCATTGTGTCCAGCTCAGGCCCCCCATTGTGTACAGGTCAGGTCCCCCATTGTGTACAGCTCAGGCCACCTATTGTGTCCAGTTCAGGTCCTCCATTGTGTCCAGCTCAGGCCCCCCATTGTGTACAGGTCAGGTCCCCCATTGTGTACAGCTCAGGCCACCTATTGTGTACAGTTCAGGTCCTCCATTGTGTCCAGCTCAGGCCCCCCATTGTGTCCAGCTCAGGCCCCCCATTGTGTCCAGCTCAGGCCCCCCATTGTGTACAGGTCAGGTCCCCCATTGTGTACAGCTCAGGCCACCTATTGTGTACAGTTCAGGTCCCCCATTGTGTACAGCTCAGGCCACCTATTGTGTACAGTTCAGGTCCCCATTGTGTCCAGCTCAGGCCCCCCATTGTGTCCAGCTCAGGCCCCCCATTTGTGTACAGCTCAGGCCCCCCATTGTGTACAGTTTGGGTCCCCCCCATTGTGTATAGCTCAGGCCCCCCCATTGTGTATAGCTTACACCCCCCCCCCCGCATTGTTTACAGTTCAGGCTCACCAATTGTGCACAGCTCAAGCACATGAGGTGCTACAGAGGCATGGAGGGCCCATGAAAGCAACTCACTTATTCCTGAGAGCCTCTGCAGGCTGAAATAGACAAAAACACAAATGATTGTGTTGGTTGTGTGTTCAGACTTCTCTGCCTGCCATTCAAGGCCCTCATTTTTAGTGTTCTGGCCTTCCCCTCCATGTAAATGGTCTCCAGAGCCCTTCCAAATACTGCCTGTCCTTCCCTCCTTGGTCCCTTTGTTCATTACTATGGGCCTGGGTTGTCCTCCTTTCCCCTCTTTGACATCCGTCCTTGAAGCTGAACTTCAACACAATGTCCTCCAGGAAATGCCCTGAGCTTTGTCCCCTTCCCTCCCTTTGTCCCCTAACCCATGTTGCCCCATCATGCAATAGGGCATCTTCTGTAAGCTCTATGTGGGCAAGGACTACATTTTCACTTATGTGGCATCTTCCCCAACTTTGGTCCAGGTCTTGGCAGGAGGGTGATGATTTGGGTGGAGGTGGGGGGGCGGGCCCAGGGAAAAGCCAAACTGGAAAGCCCCAAGAGGGGGTTGATGCCAGTCCTGGGGGTTCCTGCTGGGGAAATTGAGAGATTCTGTAGAGGCCTTGGTAACTTACCGAAAATGAAAGGCTGAGGCAGATCAGAAGAGGATGCCAAGGTCAAAGGTCCAGGAGAAGGGCCCCACTGATGCTGGGGGGAATTGAGAGAACCTAGCACACCATGTCTGGAAACATGGAGCTCTCAATGGGATTTCAAGCTAGAGCACCTATATAATTAATCATGGCTGTACAGAACATGAGAGAAGGCCAGGGAATGAGCAGACAAGGAAAGAACAGGAGGAGGAGGCAATGGGGATCATTTACACACAGGCACACTGGGCTTTGAATTCTGATTCTGCTACTTGCTTTGTGTGACCCGGCTAAGTCCCCTCACTTCCCATTGGTAAAATGACAATGCCGATGGGGTGCTTGTGCCACCTACCTCACTGGGCTGTTGTGAGACTTGAGCGAGGTAACAGAGTCCAAGTGCTTTGTGGGAATCCCATTTCGGAGCTGGCGGGGACCTCACCCCCACCTACAAACAAATTCTCCAGGCAGCAGAGCCATCCAGGCCAGCCAGACCCACCCACCCCCTCCACAGCATCACGCCATCCCCCTTTGGGACAGCTCTGGCCCTCTCTACCCCCCTCCAAGGTCGGCTTTCTGGGACCAAATAGAACAAATTTTGAGATTTTCCCCATCCCCCCATAATAATCCCTCAGGTGGCCTCTCAAAGAGCTGATCTTTTGTGTCTAGCCCCATATGTTAGGAATTGAAACTCTGGTTTTCCATTGGGAATAACACAGTTACTACACATTTACCTTACTGGCAAATACCTAGCAACAGGATTGTTTGAAAAAGCTTCCATGTGGGAAAAAATGATTGCTCAGGAGATGATATGGACAGGGGCCTTTGGGCAGTGGGGAGAGAGGCGGAGGAGCTCCAAGCCTGGCCTAGGAGCTTAGAGAAGGAAATTGTGCTCAGCTGCTTCCCTCCTTGCTGGCTGACCTTGGGCTTTTCTTCTTTGGAGCTCAACTTCCTCTTCTCTTCCTCTTCCTCCTCCTCCTCGTGTCTGATCTGGATTGTGGGGTTGGGGGAGGCTAGCAGCCTTCAAGATCTCCTCTGGCACTAGTGGCATTCTGTGTTCTATAACTGCTTCTGGATCAAAATGGTGGGAGCTTGGAACTGTGAGAGGACCAAGGATTCTAAGGCTGGGCCAGCAGAAGCTCCCTCCTGCTGGGGTGCCAGGCTGCCCAACCTTGGGACCCTCTCTAGATGTTTCCTTACCTCTCTGCTGCGCACAGGGTGCCAGATTCCACACTGATCCCTTGGCTGAGATGAGATTTGGGGCGACCAGAAGCCAGCCCTGGTAATCAATCCCTTCCTCAACTGTGGCCAGATGTGGTGTCCACAAGCTATTCCCATGGGCATGGCTTCATGACTTCTCAGGGACCTAGGATTGCTTTTCCTCTTGAAAGAGGGTCAAAAGGATCTGGAAACTGGTCCTGCTGATTCTACTCCACTGGGCTTACCCCAACCACAGCTGCACCTTCCTCATGGACTAGCTACCTTTGGAATTATTTCCTTTCCTGCTTGGGGCCTGACGTGAGAATCCAACCCCAATACAAAGCTGTCAAGGAAGTCAGAGGCTGTGAATTTCTGCCACTTACTAGGTCTGTGACCTTGACCCAAGTCCCCTCCCCTCCCCAGGCCCCAGTTTTCTCCTCCATAAAATTAGGGGATTAGATCTGGTCACTAAGGTCCTTTCCAGCCCTAAAGTCTGTGATCCCTCAGACTCACAAGGGATTCCCACCATGTTCACGTACCTGCGAAATCACCAAAAACAACCTCTTTGTCCCCTGTCCCCTTCGAATGTGTGCATATGGTGGGGGGGCACACCATAAATACTATGTAACTGGAAGAAACAAACCACCAAGGGACAGAAGTCATCAATGTTCTATCAGCTGTGGCTGCCCTTGGGTTTTTTGAGGGACAAAAGAAGCACTCTCTGCAGGTGAAATTGCAGGTTATTGCCCAGAGGAGGGATGATTACTTGGAGGGGCCTGGATTTCTCCACCTCTGATTGGTGCCAGCACAGCCATCACAATAGTTGTCGGCCAAGTCTCCCTTTGGAGGCCCCCCCACCCCAGTAACTTACGTAGGCTCATCAGATTACAGATTTAGATTTGGAAAGAACCTTCAAGGTCATTTAATCCCTCATTTCATAGATATGGAAACTGAGGCCCAGAGCTTGGAAATGAGATGTACAAAGTTTCACAATCAGTGACAGAGTTGGAGTTAAAAATTAATTTCCATTTAACTGATAAAATAGATCAGGTATTAGTTACGATAGATGATGCATGATATGTAACTGCATTTACTCTTCACCATTTTAGGATCCAATTTTCTCAAGAGTGTTTATCAGAAAGTGACTCTTTCCCCCCACTGTTGACTCTTCCTAGTCTGGTCATATAATGGCAGCGCTAATGATACCTGACATTTTATTTACATAGGGTGTTGTGTGGCCCTCATGACAATGCTGGGGAGGTGGCTATTTCAGGGGTCATTATCCTTTTCCAGAGAAGGGACAAAGGCCTGGGTCACACAACAAAGAAAGAGCAGAAGCTGTATTTGAATCTAGACCCTTCCTGACTCTTGAGCTTCCCCCAGACCACATCCTTTATGGGAGCTCAAGCCAGTATTGTTGGTTTATTTTTATTTTTTATTTATTTATTTATTTATTTTTTTGGTCAGCTTTAAACTTTATTTCACATTGATAGAAACTGTGAAAAAGATGTACATCTTTCCATCTACAGCAAAACATTTCAATGGACTATAAGAGATTTCTTTTTTTTTTTTTTAAAGCAATTGGGGTTAAGTAACTTGCTCAAGGTTACACGGCTAGTCATTTGATTTATGCGTGGGGGCTCATTTTCTGAGGCCGGATCTGATCTCGGGTCATCCAAACTCCGAGGCCGGGGCTCTTACTCACTGCGCCACCTAGCCGCCCCTTTAGGGCAATTGGGGTTAAGTAACTTGCCCAAGGTTACACGGCTAGGTTTTTGTTTGTGCGCATTAAGTGTCGGAGGCCGGCTCCGAACTCAGGTCCTTCTGATTCCAGGGCCTGCGCTCTATTCACTGCGCCACCTAGCCGCCCGAGAGATTTCTTACCGTAAATAAAGTAGTAACATCTAGTTGATTTTCATAGCAACTAAAACAGTTTATGTTCTTCAAAATAAAGAAAAGTGATTCAGTAAATGATTGTTTTAAATTTTTAAGCCCAGACCTTAAACTTATGGTTTCATTATTAACATTCCATACAGTACATTACTAAATTATTTCCATTATGTGTCAATTAGCACCTATTTAATAAAGATGCATTGATAACATAGCAATACAATAGAACAATTACTAACAGTTCTAAAACCCCAAGCAGACTTTTCTGCTATGTCTTAAAGTATTCTAATAACAGAATGCTTAGTTATAGGGTTCTGACTAGTTACACAACCCTATTGATTCATTAACAAATTTGCCTCTCAATAATTTTCTGAGTGATCTGAGACTTTTGTCTGTATAAAAATCAATTTTTTTATGTTTGCACAAAAATTAATTCTAAAAAGACATTTGAAAAAGTCAGAATCTCACATTGCTCAGTTGACCAAAGGAAAAAATAAAAGCAAATTCTGGTAATGGCTAATGAATTTTCCACAGTGCTTGGTTTAGAAATTTCTATAAAACAAGTAACCTCAAATCCAAATCCATTAATCTACTGAAACTCAAGCATTCCTATATCCATGATAGGAAAATAATTGAAATTAAACGTCTACTCATGTTCACAACTAATTTAGGAATTATCATCAATTTAAAGGTCATCACAGAATTTTGAATTGAAACCTGATGATTTAAATGTTCCAGGACACATAGGTATGAATAAAAGGTCCTTGGTAAATTTTCTCTATTGAGTTCTCTTAAAGGTACACTCCTCAGATATGTAAGAAACTTGCTCTAACAAGGCAAACCATTACCTTTCACAAAGGAAAATAAACCATTTCCACTCTATTACAATCTCAAATCAACAGATTTGACCAACCTTTAGGACCAAAATCCAGGAAGCATTTAAACTACTTAATGTAGAGTAACAACATACTTTCCAGCTGATTACAGAAAAGTGAAATCTTGAAATTACTCTCATTAACCAACTTATAAATTTTGTTGAACTAAATGGATCTTAGCTTGCATTAATTTACAATTTAAGAAGCAATTTTGAAAGTTAAAAGTGATGTACTTTCTTCCTATTGAATAAATGTATTTTATATATTATTTTATATGTCTGATTCAGGGTATCAATTCATAGCAACATATTAACTAACACCAGATAGCCATGGTATGAAGAAAATATTTGGTCTACTAGGAGGGATGATATAGGAAGAATGAGTTTCATGATCAGAGAGGAAAAATTAGACAGAAATGATTTTTGACAAAAGGTAACAGAGCTTGGTCCCTAAATATAAGGGCCATTAAGATGGTACAGCACAATAATACTTATACATTGACAATTAAAAGCATTATCCCATATTCACAGGGATAATGTAATACCACCTCATTCCTATTATGGATTACACACACATATATATGAATACATGTACAAAAATACAGAAGATGCATGGTGACTGAGCAATTTTGGAGCAAATCCTCATACTAAGTCACAGCACGCATAAAGTGATTATATTTTAACTGCTCATTTGTACCTGAACAAATTTTCATTAAGCATACCAACACTTTTTTTTTTAATGATTTAATCAAAAGAGTCAGACTGCAGTGTTTTATCTTAGTATGCTGAATTACATTTGGAGAAAACCCAGCTGCCTCATTTATTATAATACTTGTATATTTTATAACATATATCATACAAATATATGTATAGAAACTTGAAAGACCATAATTTTCCCAAGAAGAGACATTATTTCATCTTATCATTGGCATGTATTTGCAAATTGGTAGTAACACTGCAATAGTAGAAGTAAAGTTTCAGGACTGGGCATATGAAAAGGTTTATTCTCGACTACAATGATGCTGGTGTACTTCTATAGAAGGCCTCTTACATGATGTCAGTCAACTGGAGGTAGGAGTTTATCAACGAAGTGCTTGACATCCAACATTTCCTGGTTACATGAACTGTGCATCATGCCTTCATAGGTACGGAAGCTTACATTAGATGGATTTACCAGTGTTTTTAGCTTTTCAACAGTGAGACAACCAAACATATGGGGAACCAAAGGGTCATGGTCTCCATGACACTGGAGAATAGAAATATCTTTATTAACACCACTGATGGGACCCTGTGGAAATGAAGATCGAAGTGGAAGCCAACAGCTGAGGGCTATAACACCAGCCAACTTCTGCTGTGACGTAAGAGCAGTAGACAAAGACAAAGCTCCTCCCTGAGAAAATCCTCCCAAAACAATCCTATGAGATGGAATTCCATTCTTCACTTCTTGATCTATTAAAGCCTTAATATTTTCTGCAGCTTGTTTTATTCCATTTTCATCCTCCTGTGAGTCAGGAGAGAGTCCAATAATATCAAACCAAGAAGGCATGGCCATGCTCATATTTAGGGTAACAGGCATAACTGGTGCCTGTGGACAAATATATTTGATGTGAGAACTTCTGATACCTGCAAAAGCTTCTGCCCATCCATGCCCCGTATCTCCTAATCCATGAAGAAAAATAACGGCGGCGCTTGCCTTCCTGGCTGCGGGCACTATGGCAGGGAGCGGCGCCGACATGTTGTTACCGCACATACACCGGGCTCAACCGACAACCAGCTTCGGAACCGGAAAGGAGGGGGCGGTTTATTTTTAAATAAACCAGGCAATTTGAACAATGTCCCTTATACCTGAATTGAATGAAAAGGGGATCTGGAAGTCTGGGTCCCCACACTCTCCAAAGAATTTTTGGTTGTCTTGCCCTCTTTTAGGGGTTTAATTTTCCAACATGATTCTCAGGTGGGCTGGTTGCTGAAGGAATTCCATCATACGACAGCAAAGAATTGTCACTCCAGAGTCCCTTCTAACCAGTGGAAGCATCAGTGGGAGTGGGGGGTGGGGGGTGACAGCTAGCCAGAAAATAGACTGTGACATAAGAACAAGAGGTTTCAATGCAACTTTAAAAAAAATAGTATTTTTTTCCAATTACACATAAAAGATAGTTTTCAACATTCATTTTTATAAGATTTTGAGTCTCAAATTTTTCTCCCTCCCTCCCCTTCCTTCTCCCCAAGACGACAAGCAATCCAATATAGGTTATATACATGCAATCACGTTAAACAGTTTATTTCCACATTAGTCATGTTGTGAAACAAGAAACAGAAGGGGAAAAACATGAAAAAACAAAATAAAATGAAGAAGTGAAAATAGTATGCTGTGATCTGCATTTTGGACTCCATAGATTTTTGTTTGGATGTGGATGGCATTTTCCATCATGAGTCTTTTGGAATTGTCTTGGATCATTGTAGTGCTGAAAAGAGCCAAGTCTATCAAAGCTGGTCATCACACCATGTGGCTGTTACTGTGTACAATGTTCTCCTGGTTCTGCTCGCTTCACTCAAAATCAGTTCATGCAAGTCTTTGCAGGTTTTTCTGAAGTCTGCCTGCTGATCATTTCTTATCGAACAATAGTATTCCACTACATTCATACACCACAACTTGTTCAGCCATTCTGCAATTGATGGGCATCCCCTCAATTTTCAGTTCTTGGCCACCACAAAAAGAGCTGCTATAAATATTTTGTACACGTGGGACCTTTCCCCTTTTTATATCTCTTTGGTATACAAACCTAGTAGTGGTATTGTATCAAAGGGTATGCATAGTCTGATCACTCTTTGGATATAGTTCCAAACTGCTCTCCAGAATGGTTGGATTAGTTCACAACTCCACTAACAATGCAATGCAATTTTTTTTTTTTTGGAGGGCAATTGGGGTTAAGTAACTTGCCCAAGGTCACACAGCTAGGGTTTTGTTTGTGTGTGTGTTAAGTGTCTGAGGCCAGATCCGAACTCAGGTCCTTCTGACTCCAGGGCTGGCGCTCTACTCACTGTGCCACCTAGCCACCCCACAATGCAATTTTTTACAAATAAAAACACCAAGGAAATGACCTGGATCCCTCTTAAATAAAGACAATGTCTTAGAGGGAGGAAATCATCAATGTGGGAGAAGACAAGCAGTTGACAACGTCCAAAGATGCATTCAGATGACGAGTTACTAAACTCCTCTCCCGTGAGCTGAGGAATCTCAAGACTGCCTGGCCTCCCAGGAGCACAGAATTCTGCTCAGAGCTGGAAGGACCCCAGGAGTCACCTAGTCCAGGATTCTTAGCCTTGCCTCTGTGACTTTAATTTAAAAAAAATGTTTTTGAAAATTGTATTTCAATAAAATTATTTTATGCATTTGAAAACGTTTATTCTGTGGAGTCTTGGCTTTCCCAGACTGTCCAAGGGTAAAAAAAAAGGTAAAGAAGCTGATCTAGTCTAACCTCCACCCAAGAAAGAAGCTCCCCGCCCCCCATCCCAACCCCCACTGCCCCCTCCTGCCTTTCCAAGGAGCGACATGTCCAGACATTACTCAAGGACTTTCATCCAAGGAGGCAGCTCTTTGACTTTGGGACCTAATCTCCAGCCTCAGTCGCCCCCTTCACACCTTCCCCTGGGGCTCCTAGTTCTGGGGCCAAGGGGAACCAGACTGTCCATCCTCCAGGTGACAGCCCGTATACCTGACGCCAGTTATCCCTGAGAGCCTCCTCTTCTCCCCCTCCTTGGATCTGCCCATGATTGTGGCTCTAGGGTACACTACTATTACTAAGGTTCCCAGAACAGATCCCCACCTCCGGAGCCAGCACTCCAAGCTGTCTTTACCACAATGCCTGGAAAGGGGTTCTCACCACAAAGCGCTGGGCTTACCTGACCTATGTTGTCATTCTCCAAGGAATGGAGATTATCTATTCATTGTGATAATGTGATATTATCACAACACTATAGGAGGTGAGCCCAACCCCTTTTTTGCCAAATTTCGCTTTGAAAACTAGAGCAGGGTTGGCCAAGGTTTGGTGGGCAACTCCTTTTCCATGTCCATTTCTAATACTTCTGGTACAAAAACTGGTAGTCCCTAGCAAGTGACAGCAGCGAGTAGGTAGGTGGTCTGTCCTACAAGCCAAATAAGACTTACGGGTGTTTTCCTCAGAATCATCCTAGGAGATCTCAGGTATTGTATTACTTAGTATATTCCTTTTACAGATGAAGAAACAGAGACTTTGCGAGGTGGCATCAGGACTTAGTCTTACTCATGGTCCCTGCATGTTGGGCAAACTAGTCTTTGCCAAAAATCTTAGCCAGTCAGCACCTGGAGGTCAGAAGGGCCTACAATGAGCATCTGTAGTCAGCATGTTGGAGGCTGGGCCTTCTTTGAAACTTTCACCCTCCAGATGACCAGGAAGCTTGCCCCGAGAGCCATGAGCTCCAGACCATGAAGAGGGCCACACACAGTCTTTTTCTCTGCCAAATTTCCTGCAAATGTGGGCCACATCTGATTGTCTCTGCTTCCTATCCTCAAGCCTTGGAAATCTGGCTTCATCTTCCCTCTCTCCACTCCTCCCCTCCCCCTACCCCAAGCTCTCTTAACTGTTACCAGTGACCTCATAAGCAGCAGATCCATCCACCTTGGATTTCTTAGAACCTTGGAGTTCTAAGGCTCTTGGGCTTGCAACCTGTGAAAGGTATACATTGCACTTCGCTCCCCTTCTGCCTTAGCTCCAACAGGATCCACTCTTCCTGTACTCCCACCCCCAGATGCTATTTCTCCTGGTTCCATCCCAGTCAGTCTCACATCTCCAACTGGTCTACAGGGAGAATTCACCCCTGGGATACTACTGGAACCTTCCTCCTATCTCCATGGGCCTCCAGTTGAGCTTAAGCAGCAACTTCCCTAGAAACCTGCTTCTCCTTCTGGTTTCACAAGTGTCACCTCTGTCCTTCTAGGTTCATGGCCTTCATCTCTCTCCTTGGTCACTTGGGAGTGGTGGTGGAAGGCTGCCTCAAGTGTTTGTGTGTCTCCTATACCTTAAAGCTTATTACTCTGAAGCTACATGAATGAGAATCTAAAAAACTCTACCCCCCACTTCTTCCTATCAGGAAGGGCTTGTTATGTTTCCACATGTAGGTCTGAGCTTTCTTTTTCCAAAGAGCCAGGTCCTCCTATGCCCCCCCCTTCCCCAACCTTACCCTGCTTTATGTGTGTGAGTAGCGTGGCAGGGCAGGAAGGACGGGGGTGGAGAAGATTACACAGGGCATGGTGCCACAGAAGAATCTGTCACGCCCTTCTCCACCCCCCAGGATGCCCCTTAAGGGTCAAAGCTCAAAGAAGGACAGCGGTTTGGCTTTTTCTGAGGCGTGCGTTTTATTCGTCTTGTGCCTAACTCATTGGACGTTCAATGTCATTCATGGTACAATCACTCGTTGTGTCATTCGATACCATCGTGGAAACGTGCGTTTTCCTATCATGGCTGGAGCACGTGCGGCACTCTGGCTGGGACAGAACACGCTGGTGGTGGGTATAACGGAGAGGATGCGACGGAGTGGCGAGCAGCCAGTCCAGCAGTTGCTTTCTACCCATGTTCCCGACTGCTTCATCGAGTTGTCTTTCTTTGCCAAACTTCATGACCTCTTGGAGGAGATCTCCAACGCTGTAGCCCTTCTCAGCAGCCTTGGCTGACACTTCAGGAAGCTGCCAGAAAAAACAGGGCTCGTTAGGCTCCACTGGCCAGAAGCATCTCCAGAAGCCAGGAGCCCTCCCTGCCCTGCTCCCTCCCCCCGGGGCCTCACCTTCTCAAGCTGACCGTCTTCATCTCCCATAAAATAGAGCGTGGGGACGTTGAATTGGGAAGCGGCGATCCACTGGAGCACAGCTTGCAGCTGCTTCTGCAGGTTGCTGGTAGAGGATTGGTTGTTAACAATGACTTCAGGCCCAGGGTTATCATGAGATGAATGGGACATCGCGGCATCCTGAGCGCACCTGGAATTGCTGGCCGGGAAACTAGGAGAGTGACTGAGTCCCTGTTCTTCCAGCTCAGCGAGGCCCACCCCGTTGTTGCTACATTTGGCCATGATGAGGCACAGCTTCATCACGGACTCCACCAGCTGATCTACAAACTGGCGGTTCACTTGCTTCATCCCACTGATGAAATCACATTCCTGATGGTCTTGGAAGTGCTCCTCCCCCCTGTCAGACCGTTTCGAAGTAGAAGAGGAAACCTTGGATTTGGACTCAGCCCGTTTGCTCTCGCCTTCATGTTGGTCATCCAAGCTGAACGGACTCTCACTTAGGAGCTTCTGGATAAGCATCAGAACGATGTTGGACATGTCCAGTTTTTGAGGGTCCAACTCTTTGGGTGAGGTGGATGGACCAGTGTGTTGGCCGCTTTGCGATTCCAGGTGTTTCATTGAGAGGGCCTTTGCACTTTGGCCACTGCCAGATTTCTCATAATGGGCACCTTGGGCCATGTAGCCCATTGTGGATCCAGGCTGTTCAGGTTCTTCAAGGGCATCTTTGTCCTTGTCCTGCTGGGTCAGATGGTACTGGATTAACATCAGGGCTGAAATGATCAGGTCCTTGGCCAATGAATCAGTGGAAGGACTGATCTTCTCCCTCTCGTCTTCCTGGCTGGTGACTTTGCTGTGCATCTTGGTCTGCCAGCTGCCACCTTGTTTCTGGTTCCACATAGTAAGGCTCTCTTTGAGGATGTGTTCACTGACCTTTTCAGCACTGGTCAGGGACTTACACTGATCAGGCTTCATTTTTCCTTTGTCTTCCCCCCCCTTCATCATCTCTGCTTTCATGGCAGAGAATTCAAGGCTCTGGTTCTTGTTCTTAGTGTCATGGGATTCGGCTTTCAATGAGGTGTAGGCCAGACTCTGGGATTTTGTTTCTTTTTTCTCCCCAAGTAGGGCACTGACTAGGCGTTTCAGCATAGCCTCCATGATGTTGGCAGCATTCTGTCTGCCATGGTTGAACAGGTTTCTCTTGACAGCAGAGACAAAGTAGGAGTCAGTCATCAGGACACCAGTGATGTTATGCAAGTTCTTCATGCAAGAATCTATGAAATCAGACACGATCTCTTTAGTGTACTTCAGCAGGACTCTCTCCAACACAACGCAGGCTGGGATGGGCTTACCAGAACTATGGACTTTCAAAGTCTTCGTGACAGATACCATCATGTCAGAGACCACCTGGTTGGCGTATACCATCAGGTCTTTGCTGATGGAGTCAGCAAACTCCTTACTGTCTTTCTGGCACATCTGTTCGTCCCCCCCCTTGGACTTGTTGGATAATTCACTGTATAAGAAGGTTTTCCGGTCCTTATGATCAAGGTCTCCAGGGCCTCGCATCTCAGCTGAAGTTACCTCTACTGCATCATGGGCCATCTCAGAGGCAATCTTGCTGACTTCACTTTGGGGGCTGTTCTTGCCTTTGTCCCCCGTGGAGGCATACATGGAGTGGTGCAAGCATTTACTCCCTCCTTCGAGCTTTTCCTTGATCTCCTTGCGAGCCATCTGGATCACAAGGGAGGAGAGCCAGTTGACATAGAAGGAGAGGTTGTCCATGGAACATTCCCCATCAGGAGAGATCACTGCTCTCTGTGTGCTGGGGGACTTTGCTGGGGGACTTGACGGACTCTGGTTGTTGTTGTTGTTCTTGGCTGCGGCCATCTCTAAATGCAGGTTGTGGGGGTTGTTTGCCACGTAGTCCATACTCAATTCATCAGCGTAGACACTGTAGCAGTTGTCTTTGTTGGGGTGACCACAGTACCCGCCTTCAAGGTCCCCAACTTTGTGCTTACAGCTAGAGGATGAGGGGCTCAGAGCGTGCTGGAAGCCGAGAGCATATTTCTGAAGGTCATTGAGGAGCCAATTAAGGACACTGGGAGGGTCTGAGGGTGCTTGTTTGAAAAGGCACACGGATCCTTCAGTCTAAGGAAGGAAGCAGGGGGACACACACACCCAGTCAATCAAAAGTGGGGGAGGGGCTGCTTCCCTGTTATTTTTGTCCTTGCCTTCGAGGGTCAAGGTGGCATAAGCTCTAAAGGCACCTTTTGGATTGAGGTTGACTGCAGACACATGCTGCCACTCATGGATTTGGCCAGGGTTCAGTTTCATGACTCTAGTGTATTAGGCATGACAGAGGCAGAGAGTGTGTAGGTGTGTATGTGTGTATGTATGTACCTCTCTTCTCAGAAATCTAAATTCCTTTACCCTGACACAAGCTACATGGCCCAACTCAAATGGAAACTTCTCTGGTTTTGTTTGAGAGAATATCTTTTTTCCTTCCCTCCTTCCAAAAGGTGGAAGCAGGACATGCTGGGAGGAAGTTTTCTATTGAGTTCTGAGTAGATGAGAAGCAAGGGCTGCTAGGGCCCCAATGTCTCATGAAGGCCAGTGGGACTCTGGTTTTCTCTCAGAATGTGTCCTGTGTGCAAGTCAGAAGATATATGGGGTCCCTCAAGGGCCAGTCTTTATGACTACAATAGCCAGTTTTCAGTTAGAAATAGGTGACTAAGGAGCCTAGATGATATGTGGGGGGATTGGGGGGAGAAGCTGCTTAAGGTGAGACTTTTGAGGTTTCCCTCACCCCTCATCCAGGGAACTAAGTCTGTATAAAACTCAGAACTCGGGCTCTGGGCAACATAAGAATTCTGAGGCCCGCTGTGGGATGACTGCCATTATGACATCAGCAGAGTTGTTTAGAAGTTACAGTAGCTAACCCAATTTGCATATTTAAAGTTCTAGATTGACAGTTATGCAGATTGTGTAAGTTTCCTTTAATATGATTGGTTGCCAATCACAGGCAAGCAAATAGTGGTGAAAGGGGAGTGTGATATCCCCCCCCACTCCTGGAGAGAAGGGGGAGGGGACTTTTAAGGTGGAAGGCTGTGCCACTCAGTGGTTAGGCACTTACCTTGGACTGATCTAATTTCTCTGTGTCCTTGATGACAATTATCTCCTTTTCTTCCAAACTCTCCAGGTCCAGTTTCCCCTCTGAACTAGGTCCTCCTTCCTTTTGTGGATAATAAGGACATGGGATTTTTCAGGGGGCTGTCGATAAGCCAACAAATTTTTCCTGATCTAGAGGCCCCCCATTTCTAGTCATACACAGAATATGAAGCCCCTTCAGGCTGGCATGCATCCCCATCCATGCGGCACGTGACTGGATGGGAAAAGCATGGCCTCAGAGTGGCTTTCTCACCCCCTTTCCTCCCTTTTGTGTGTGGGGCCTGTGTCATATAATAGAAAGATGATATTGCTTAGGGTTCTATCTTCTCTTCTCCTCATTTGGAGAGTATCTGAACATCATAACTAGACAACCTTGGGGTTATCTGATCACTTGCCAAGTCTAAATGATGTCACACCTCACCTTGTCTTTGTCTTCCACGTTGAGAGTTGATACATCAACAAAGCAAATCTAAGTCAGAAGGAAACGGGGAGGAGACAGGGTTAGAAAAGAGGTGTCACAGCCAAGTCAAGCCTCAGAGCCCAAGAAGGCAATGTCCACACCTTCTCTTCCCTTATTCCTTCCTTCCTTTTCTTTCCCTACTGGAGAGCTCTCATCTCCCACTTGGGGAGAGGGACGAAAGAATGGTCCTGATTTTTCTTGCAGGGGGAGCCATGGGGACCCCTCCAGTTGTGTTTGCCACAGTGCGCTTGCCAAGACCAGGGTCAAAAGTGGCAGGGAATTGGGGGTGATCTCATTCAGTGAAGATTAGAAGCATAATTTATTATGTCCCATCCTCAATCTCAATCTCAATCTAATCGAGGCTTCCTTTAAATCTCCCTCAACAATTTTTTTGAGGACCATACACGTATGAGATAGTAGATGATGAGACTGAGTTATAAACTGTTTAGAACTACACAGAAATGGCAGCTAATGAATATTAGACAAGGGTTCTTCCTGAGGATCCCCCACATTGAAAAACCAAAGCCCATCACAGGGGCTGACTCCCACTTGGGAAGGCCTCTCATTTGGGTACTATTTCCATTTCCTGCTGGATTGCTATTAACCAAATGGGAAGGAGATGATGCTGGCGGTAGGATGTAATCTTGATTTGGAAAGTCAAGGGAGAAGTGAATAGGGTTTCTCTGTACTACTAGGGTGTGAAATCCTTAAAGGGAGAACTTTTGGTAAAGTTATCCTTTTATAGGACAAATTAAGTGAGAGAACAAAGAACCAAGGGTGGAGAAAAGCTGCTCTATTTTGCCTAAGGCCCCAATAGGCTCCTTAGTGGTAGAGCCAGGCCTGGGATTCAAACCCAGTCCCCTGGACTTTCCTGACTCCATGGCTCCCTTTGTGACACATCATGGCTTTCTGAGAGTTACAGCTGAGATGAGCTAACCTGGCAGGTTGCCTGGGTGAGGGGGGACATTATTACATCACGGCTTGTGTGATGTAATAATTGCCAGTCAACCCAGTCTGTTTTCCCCTGCCCTCTAAGTGTCTCCAAGTGTCTCCTCCTCCGTCCATTTTACTTGATTTAAAAATCTTTTTCCCTTAAAATTTCTCCAATTTCTTTCCCTTCTACCCTTCTTTTTCTCCCCATGTTCGTTATAATGACAAGTCTAAATAAAGTTCCCTGCTTTAGAAGTTCTCTGAAAGCTGAGACTTGTTTTGCGGGGTGGCGATTTTACCTGAATAAGGCCAGAGTTTGGGAGCCCTTGAGGATTTGGGGCGCTCAGAGCTCTCCCACTTACCACTTTTCGATCCTGATTTTGTTGTCCTGTCGGGCTGTAGAGATCAACCTTGCAGACCCCTCTGGGGCTATGTAACCAGTCAATATCATCAGACATCTGGAAGAAGACAAACCAAAAAGTGCGGGAAAAATGTTTCTTGAATTTGGGGGGAGTAACAAAACCATGAGGAAGGGTTCCACTATGCCAAACTTGGAATTAGCAGGTTCAGCAGACTTTTTACAAACCTCACCTTTTCCTGTCCCTCACTTTTAAGAAGCAGGGCGGTGGGGGGCGAGGAGTAATTCTCATACCAGTTAGGGATTATCTAATTTGAACCCCATTCTAAAATACTTGGGCACTTTAGGGGAACCCTTTACCCTGATATGAGAATTTCAGTTTTTGGTCTTGTTCCCCCAGTTTTATCTTAATAGGAGACTAGAGTCTATAATATAGTCTTCTTGTCTCATTAAGAATAAGTTGGAGAAACAGACCCCCCCTTCCTCTAGACACAAGGTATTTGACTGTTAACACTTCAGAAAAGGGGGAAAAAAATCCCTCCTTTTCTCACCCCTAGTCACTTGAGATTTAAAAAGGGATTATATTAGACTTCCTTCACTAGAGACTAGAAATACCTAAAGAACTAAAAGGAAAGAAAAGAAATGAATGAGATAAGGAGGAGAGAGATAAAAGGAAAGAAAAGAAAAAAAGAAATGAAAGAATAAGGGATAAGAGGAGAGAGATACAATACTCTTGGCAGAGTAGTCTGTATTAAAGCTTGCTACCCAGAAAGGAAGCTGGGCCCCTTAGATGGTAGTGGGCAGTGCCGAGTTCTTGGGCACCTCACAGCTGGATGTCCCTCCCGCCCGGCCGTCTGAGTGCGACTGACTAGCGGGGCTGGTCATCAGCCTCTGTTGCATCCCAGACACCCTGAAGTGTCATAGCCTCAGTCATCAATGGATGTGTGCTGAGCTCAAAACTGGGCGGGGTCTGCATCCAGCTTGGGCTGCTTTTTTATATTAAAATACCTCGTAATCAAATCAAGGGAATTTGGGGCCCACTTTTGTGCTCCAATATAAGCACTCATTTTTTCTTTTCTATTTCCCTTACTTCCCCCATTCTACTCAGTTTCCCCCATGCCTTGGTGAGAGGGGACTGTAAAGGGTGGTTCGATCACCAACACTCAGTTTTTGGGAGGACATTGATACCAAATTTCAGGGCTCAACTAGAGAAAGAGTTTGATGATGCCTTTTCAGCCATTAACTTTGGTGGTTAAGACACCAGCAGGCCCTATCTCCCACCCTGAGTTTACTTTGTATAGGGATTTCTTCTGATTTTTGGATCTTTTGGATTCATAACCTCAATAGTTACCAAATTTTTAAGATTAAATAACGGGTTTTGGGGAGGGAGGGAGGGTAAAGACACATAAAATAACATCAAAGAGTTCAAATCTATATCAGGGCTCCCCTTCCCAATTCAATTCCCTTTCCCTCCCTGGGCTAAGTAGCAAAGTGGGATTCTGTGGGAATGAAAGAAATCCACTGAAGAGGTGATGAGGATTGGGGGACTGTGGGGATATTAAGTTATAACACAAACTTCCCTTTCCCCTGCTCTGAGGGCAGTTTGACAAATGAGAGGGAAACCCCACCCAAACCCAGCTCAACTGAGCTTTTTCTACCTTTGCAGTAGCAGTGGAGTACAACGCTTCAGATTGGAGAACGATTTTGCCTTTGAGTGTGAGTGGTGATTTGGCGCTGAGACGACTTTGCCAGGCTGAGGAGATGTTGCTTCCTTCTTTAGCTCTCTATACCCCCTGAATGCCTCAGCAGCCAGCCGGGGCTGGAATTTAAGTGACTGGCATCCTTTGTTACCACGGTGATCAGTGAGCCCACAAAGCAGAGGAGTGGGCCTCAACATTCTGGCTGCCCTGAGTGGCTGGCTTTACAGTGAGGCACGATGAGGTCACAGAGCTCAGCCAGTACATATAAGTCAAATATTAATCAGTGTTTAGTTGATTGAAAGCATTTATTATTATTTATGATTGTTATCATCATTAAAAATCATGACAAGATTGAGTCTGTTCAGAAGGATAGCCCTAGCAGAGTTTTCAAGGCCCATAAAATTCAAAGGAGTCCGCGAAATCTCCTTCTAGCCACTGTAGGACATTTGCTGAAATCCCATGTTGAAACATCTTGATTTTCACTTCCTATTTGGAGAAATCATTCCACATCTGTTATTCTTGCCTCTCCCTTGCCCTTTCCCATATGGCTGTTACTCCCAAGGCAATGGCTCTTAGAGCAAAGTCAAGAGCAAGTGAACTCTATGATTCCCAGCCTCCCACCATTCAAAATAAAACCCCAAAACATTTCCTCATTTTGAGTAAGAAGTGCCTCCTGCCCCCGGGACCTGTCTCCATTTTCTCCCTTCCCCCTGTACAGAATCTGGCTTTCTCTTTGTGAAAGACTTCCCTAGGGTCATTGCCCCAAACAGGCCACTGTTCTTGGCCCAAATTTCTATTTTGGAGAAGGGTTTTTCATACCTTTTTCATGTTCTGGGCGATAGGCTGCTGGAGCCTTTGGGCCCCTTCTCAGAATCGTGTTTTTTAATAATACCAAATGATATACTTTGTATTACAAAGAAGACCAATGACATTGAAGGACCACTACCATCCACATATTAAAACAAGGTCCCAACCCCAGGTAAGAAACTAGGCTGCAGATCCTGTTCTCCTCTGTGTTCCCCACTCATCGTGAGGGCACTGGAGGATTAAGGGTCAGGTCTAGATCAAGCACTCACTAGGCATGCCTTTACTAAGGCTCTTAGACATGCCAGGCACCCCACTGAGTGCCAGAGAAGCACAGACAAAAGGGAAACAAACCCTGCTCTCAAGGGGCAGGGAACAGCTGTGTGGAGTATATACACGCTTTGTATCCCCAGTGTAAGAGCTCAGAGCCCCATGAAGGGGGGTGCTTCCAGGTCAAAGGGAGACCCCTGAGGCCCAGACTGGGATAACCATTTCCCAAAGTCAGTCCCCTAGTAAACCAGAAGGGTTAGGACATTTCATGGTTGCCAGCCGATCCCACTGGCCCTAAGCCTAACATTTCTGGAAACTAGGCAAGCAAAGAAAAAGACCTTAGCATCTGGGTAAGAGCTGCCCAAGGTTAAGAGAAAGAGAAAAACCTGTTCTGAAACTGGGAGTAAACCCACAGACAATTTATTCCCTGGAGTTGGGGTTTGGAGGGAGAAAGGCCACCAGTGGGAGGAAGGGGGCAGAGGCTCTCAGCTGGCTGGGAGGGCTAATATCTAGGCTCAGCCCAGGGGCCCTCAGTACTGGGGATAAGTCCAGTCAGCTGAAAGTCTCAAGAGGGCAATCCAAGGGAACCAAGCCAAGTCCTGTGACGCCCAAAAGCAAAGGCTGTGCCCCTGGGCTTGGCTGGAGTGGCTGGGTTCTCATCTTTAGTGTTCAAGGCCCTCTGTACCATGGAGCAAACCATGTAGTTTTATTTCCATTGTGTTCATGTTCCCCCTAAGTGTTACAGGTTAAAATCTCTTTATAAGAGGATATATACTTCCAAGATTGCCTGAGTATAGATTTAGAGATGGAAACCTAACAAAGCCCCATGTTTCCTTCTACAAAGGAGGAAACTGAGACCCAAACAGAGGAAGGGACTCTCCTAAGGTGAAACAGGCTGCAAGGGAGAGAAGTGGGATTTAAATGTGTCCCCTCCACCCTGATTCCCAGACCCCAAGTCTCCTCAAACTGTGCCGTGACCCCCACACCCTTGAATTCCGGGATTCCAGGGCCACTAACTGTCATCCTCTGACAGGTGGGGGCTTTGGGCTGCTGCTGTTCAGGAGGAGGCAGGGCTCAGCCTTTGCACAGCCCAGGTAATAGACATACAGAAAAGTATGTATGAACCTACATAAGTATGGCATGGTAATACCTAGAACTCATACTATGAAAGTCCTGTAAAGTCTGTGAAAAGAGTTGCATTAGTACAAAGGATGGAAAGGTTCTATGCAGTTAAGGAAATCAAGAAAGACTTGGTCAAAGAGATGACATGTGACCTGGGCCTTTAAGCAAAAGGCTGACTAGAGGGGAGGGTGTTTCAGCTGGATTGGGCAACATGAACCAAGACCCACTGGTTGGAAACCACACTGAGTGGTCAAGAAACTTTCAGAAGTCCAGGTCGGCTAAACATGGAGGCTACGTGAAGATTAGCATGAGGTGAGAGGGGAGACCCTACAGGCCATGTACATGTTTGGGGTGAGAAGGCTATCACTTGGAAGAGCTCCAGAGAAGGGCGCAGAATGAGGGCCTGTTGTCTCTGTGTATCCTTACGTGCCTAAAACAGGGGCTGGCACCAGCCTGGCACTGACTGCAAATGCTTGTTGAATTTAATTGCATTGACTTGAACAGGCCAGACTATGGCAGATGAACTAATACTGCAGGGGCAACTGGGATTAGGGGCCCTCTGAGGTGTCTGGTCCCTTCCCCTGGAAGATTCTATCTTTCTGTGCGCTCACAGGTCTACTCAGTCTGTGACTACTGGTAACTTTGACTAAAGAAATGAAGGCAATTCAGTATTTACCAATTGGGAAAGCCCCTGCTCTCTGCCCAGGGCTGCCCGACCTCACTGCCTTTGCGGGCTCACCATGGGCTGTTCCCTAGTGATTAGTTTTGCCTCTAGCAGGGGCTATATCCCTGAGCCTGTGAGATTCCTCTGATTGGGGGCCAACACTGGTGGGCACTGAATTCCACAGGTCTGTTTCTGCCCCTCTGTCCAAACTGTCTAAAAACATAGGGTCCCACACCAGCTGTCCAGAGCCCCAGCAAAGTCCCAAGCAAGACAGCTGCCCTGAGCAACTAGCTAGGCAGCCAGGCTGCAGAATGTTAGCTATGCCCCTCACTTGTTCCAGAATTGGGGTGGGCTCATGTGTCTGCACAGATCCACATCCTCTGAGCAACAAGGGACCCGAGGGGACATCTCTGCTTGTCCACCCTGGACCTGCTTGAGAATCTCCTCTATACCTCCCCCATATGTGGTCATACGCATCTGCTTAAAGACCTCAAATCTGGGAGAGCTCTCTACCTCTTGAGGCAGACTGGCCTCCTTTGGGGCAAAGCTCCTGATTAGAAACTGTACCCTAATATCCTGGTGAAAAATGCCCCTGGGCAGCTTTGCAAGATGCTGAGAACACAGATTTCAGGCTGAAAGGGAGCTCTGGGGTGTCCCGAGGCCAAGATCCTTTGGAAAAGCAGTCCCCTTAGTCCTCCCAAGTTAAAGTCCCTGCTGCTGGCTTACAGAGGAGGGAACTTTGGGGTGCCCCTGAGAGTGCTACATCCTCCATCTTCTCAGGGGCCTCTAAAGACCCCACCTCAAAGAGCTCTCACCCCAAAGTCCTTGATTCCTTCAAGTGGCCCAACAGCAGAAAGGGCTAGGGCTTGATCCCTGGAAATGCCCGGAAAAAAGATGCCTCCCCTTTCCTATCTGCCCTGCATTTGAGGCATCCTAGAAAGGTAGGCCATCTCTATTAGAATGGGCCACCCTGAGGACAGGGGCTATCTGCCTTTCTTTTAGTGTCTCCAGAGCTCTCCAGTGCTTGTCACACAAAGGCAGAGACACAGAAGGAAAGGGCTACAACAACAGAAGCTGCCATATACTATGCTTGATGGAAGGTGTGCCAAGCAAGACCTTGTTGGGGCCTCCAAACAATCTTGTGAGTGGTGTTACAGACATCATTCTGCCATTTTTAGAGCTGAAGAAGCTAAGGTGGGGTAGTGAAAGGGGAAGGGGAAGGGCATTACACCAGAACTTGGAGCATCTGAAGAGGGCCTTAAAGCAGAGGGCTCAAACTCACAACCCATGGGCTTCCCAAGTATATCCTGGACCAGATGAAAATGCCATTGGGAAATGCTTAACTGAATAAGTAAACACAGTACAATACAGCTAAGGGGAATTGAGGGTGTTCTAAGTCAATTTGGGGCCTAGCTAGTTTGTCTTGGAGTTTGACCCCACTGCTTTAAAGAAGCGAACCTTTTCACCTGGGGACCATTCCTGCTTTGGGGAAAATGTTCATTGTGTTTCCTATTCTTGGTAACAAGACCCAATTAATTCCCTTCTCAACAGGCCAGACACTTTCAACTTGTTTTTCCAGGATTACAGATTTAGAGCAGAGAACCTCAGAGGTCTTCTAGTAACAAATCTTGCATTTTGACAAATGGGAAAACTGAAGCCAAAGTCACAAGAGTCATAAATAGGAGAGGTAGGATTTGACAATACACCCTGACTCCCAAACCTCAGCTCACTTTGTACTACCAAGACTGCCACCCACACTAGAATGCTGGGCTTTCCAGTCAAGCGTTCCACCTTCTTGGGGCTGCTGCTGCTGGGCTGCTGCTGCCCCTGGGGGTGAGCTGACAAATCATGGTAATACAGTCTACGGAGACAAACTAGGAATACCTAGAACGATGTGAAAGCCCTATATGGCTTTTGGAAAACAGCTGCCTTAGAGAGGACAGAAAAGCCTCTCAGAGGAGAGAGAATGTGATTGGGTCCTGGGTAAACATGGCCAGTATTGATTTGGGGTGATTGGGTGGTGAAATATACTACAGATGGATGGCATGGGCAAAAGCCCAGAGATGAGAAGCCATATGGTATAGTCAGGGCTGGCCAGAACATAGGGCAAGTGGAAGCGACTAGCCAGAACGTAGGGGAGGGAGATTTTGGAGCCTGGGATGAGAGGACTGAGTCGCTATCGGAAGGGTTGTCAGGTGGAGGAGGGAGAATACTTGGTCCCCTTGGCTCCAGAATTAAGGCATTTGAAGGGCATTTGGGGCTGTTCCAAGAGGTGGGAGAGGACTTGGGGGTTCTCTGAGAACCAGAGGATCACTGGGGTACTCCCTTGCCCAGGCAGCTTCAAGCACAGGCTGTTTTGGTTTTGGTCTTTATGTATTCCTAGCACCATGGACATGGCCTGCTGCCACCATGTTGGCCCTTAACAAACACTTGTTGAATTGAACCACATCAAATGGAATGGTGTGGGCTGCA
Organism: Gymnobelideus leadbeateri; assembly: GCA_011680675.1. Lineage (NCBI taxonomy): Eukaryota > Metazoa > Chordata > Mammalia > Diprotodontia > Petauridae > Gymnobelideus > Gymnobelideus leadbeateri. The sequence continues at coordinate 28,121 of WOXC01009397.1, forward strand.
GCTAAGGGCCTCATCTTTATTGGAAGTGGGGATTAGGGGACCTCAGAGGTGCCTGACCCTTCCCCTCTGGAAGATTCTATCCTTCTGTGAACTCACAGCTTGTGCCTACTGTTAACTAGCTAGAGAAATGAAGGTGAATTCAGTGTTTACTAACTGGGGAGGCCCCTGCTCTCTGCCCTGGGCTGCCCAGTCTCACTGCCTTTGTGGGCTCACCATGGGTTGCTCCCCAATGACAATTTCCCTCCAGCAGGGGCTAAATCCCTGAGCCTGTAAGAGCCCCCGAGTGGGAAATAGAACCAGTGTGCCCTGACTTCCACAGGTCAGTTTCTGCTCTCTCGTCCAAACTGTCTGAAAACACATGCACACAATGCTGTCCAGACAAGGTGTAGACAGGGCAAACGGGGAGAGTGTGAGAGATAAGGCACAAAGACAAAGGAGGACAGGGAAAGGTTTCTTGCTGAAGGGAGGGCCACATGCAGTGTCTGGGTTTGGGGCATGAGACCTGAGGCTTTCCCTAAGGAGGATCGCAACAAGGGGCTCCTGTGTCATGGGAGAAATGCCCAAGTAGCTAGCTAAAAGCATAAAAAGGGAAAGCCAAGTGAGTGGGGCTGTAAGTCACAAGAGTGGGAGGCAGCTAGTGGTTTGGTAGCCCCAGAGGGCTAAGGCGGCGCCCCCTGGCGGGCATCTCAGTGGCTGCCTCCCATCCTTTTTGTTCAAACCTTTCTCTCCCAGAGACCAGATCGTCTTTGAAGAAAATGTGCCCTGACTTTCCTATTTTGGGCAACAAGACTCATTTAATTCCTCTTTCAACAGGACAGACACTTCCAACCTGCTTTTCTAGGCTTACAAATTTAGAGCAGAGAGGGACCTCAGAGGTCTTCCCATAACAAGCCTTGCATTTGACAAATAAGGAAACTGAGGCCCAAGTGGCCCTCTGTGCCTTCCCAAAGCCACAAGGGTGGTAAAAGGGGAGGCAGGGTTTGACTATACCCTCTGACTCCCAAATCCCCAGCCCACTTGGTTCTCTACCAGGACTCCAACACCCTAGAATGCCAGGCTTCCTGGCTCCTAACTGTCATCATCTGGGCATCCAGGCATTCCAGTCTTCTAGAATACCTCCTTGGGGCTACTGCTGCTCTGTGGGGAGGGGTATTAACAGAGAAGGAGGCAGGGTCTTGGCCCTTGGGGGGTGGGGTGAGGGAAAGCATGGACAAAGGCCCAGAGGTAGGACACCATGTTGTATACTCAGGAAACTGTCAGTAGTCCAGTCTGGCTAGAACATAAGGAACATGAGAACGTGAAGGTTAGAAGGAAGGGGAGAAAGGACTTGGAGCCAGAGTGTAGGCTCTGGGCCTAAAATGAGAGGACTGAGATGCTTTCATATTGGAAGGGCTGTCAGGTGGAAGGTAGGCACTTGGTCTCCTTGGCTCCAGAGATCTGACATGGTAGAGAAGGGCCCATTTAGGCTGAGGCAAGTCTGAAAGGCTAACGGCAGTGTGAAAGGGCACTCTTAGCCTAGCCCAGGCTGGTTTCAAGTCTAGGCTGCTCCAACTGCTTTGGGTTTGGTCTCTGTGGATTGGTAGCTTCTATGACAGTGCCATGAGCTAGCTTCATAATAAAAGCTTACTGAATTGAAGTGAATTGTTAGGGCTGGAGATGGATTGTGCTCTGTGCCCTGGGATGTCTGACCTCACTGACTCTTAAGTGTTCACCACATGCTGAGGGGAATTCTGGGAAACAAACCTGGAATGATACACAGGCTTGGCGTCATTGGTGACTTGGCCATATCACTCCCATGTACCCCAGGGCTTCCCTCACCTGGAGAGTCAAATACAAAATCCTTGGAAATTTGAAGCCCTTTTAAGAGCCATCATTAACTGGCCCCTTCCTACCTTCCCAGGATTCTTACACCATCTACACCCCATGGAGTCTTTGGTCCAATGACAACTGCCTCCTGACCGTTCCACAAACTAGGCCCTCCATCTCCTGTCTCTGGCCATTTGTTCAGCTGTCTCCCAGGCTGGAATGCTTCCCTGGCTTCCTTCTACAAGGAGCCTTACCTGGTCCTCTTATGCTGAGACTGGCCCTGATTTCTCCTGATGGTCCAGAGCTGTTTGCACTTTGTGGCCCCTGTTAGACTGGGAGGTCCTTGGGGCATGGACTGCACTTGGCCTTTCTTCACATCCCCAGCCCTTAGCACAGTGCCTGCCACAGAGGAGGTGTTTAAGAAAAGCTTGTTGAGCAACTGACTGGGGAGTCTACTTAAGCTCCTTCAGACAGCAGAAATCCACTGACCTTGTGCTTAGAAGAAGAGACATGTTTAGGACTGAGTTTCCCAGGACTGAACCCTCCCTCCTCTGGTACCTTCCTTCTGGGTCCACTGGAAGCAGGTCCACGTGGAGGTCTTGGGGCTACCTGAACCCTGGAGAGCAAGGAGCAAAGACACACATAGTAGGTCAATATGGTGCATTTCTCATTAAAGGAGCAATGTTGTTTCGAGGTTTCCCATTTAAAAGGAGCCAAATAGGTTGCAAAACATTGGGCCACATTCCTCAGAGCATCCAGAGTTCACAAGAGGACCAGCAGGGCAGGTGAGTCAAGTCAAATCAACAAGCTTTATTAAGTTCCTACTATGTGCCAGGCACTGTGTTAAACATTTGGGGGAGGGGTGGAGATACAAAAAAACAGCAAAACACCTTCCCTGCCCCTCAAGGAGCTTATAGTCTAATGGGGGAAACAACATGCAAAGATTTATTCAAATTAAATAGGTGAAGGGAAGGTACTAAGTTTCAGGAGAAGCTCCGAAGGCTTCTTGCAGAAGGTTGAACTTTAGTTAAGTCATGAAGGGACCAATGAAGCCAGAAGACCAAGATAGGAAGGGAGATCAAGGTCCCAGCACAGAGGACGGTCAGAGAGATGCAGCGAGGATCCTGGAAAGGGTGAGGGACATCAGTATCACTGGATCACAGAGCATGTGGAATGAAACATGAAGGGTAGGAAGGGGCCAAGCTGGAAGGACCTTTAATGAGGGATTTTATCTTTGATCCTAGAGTTAGCTAGTCGAGAGTCACTGGAGTTTGCTGATTGGAGGTAGGTGTAGGGGTGTGTGTGTGTGTGTGTGTGTGTGTGTGTGTGTGTGTAGGATGCACTGAAGCAGGGGGACACAAAGCAGGGAGACCAGCGTGCTTTGCCACAGTCCTGGCCTATAGGGGGTGAGATCTGGAGCCTACCAAGCCTGTCCTCAAAAGTTTTCTAGTATAACCCTTTCATTTCACAGAGGGGAAGATCCGCGCCTTCTTCTAAAGCACAAGAATTGTATAAAAGGTAGCAGGAACTGAATGTCCCCCCTCTGATTCCCAACCCCCAGCCCTCTCTGTTTTCTGCCAGGCCCCCAGCACGCTAGAATGTTAGGCTTCCAGGGCCTCTGTGAGCACTGGACATCCACTAATTCACACACTTTAAAGCCCCTAATGTAACATAGTTAGCACTGAATTCAGTTGTCTGGAGATTTAGGAATTCCGGATGGAGTGGGAAGCATAGAAAAAGGCCCAGAGGTGGGAAACCATATTGTGCAGTCTGGTGAGATCCCCTAGAGGAATGCATGAAGTGACAGCGGGTGGTTCAGAATGGAGACAGGGCCTGGGCTCAAACTGTGTGCTGTTAGTTTGGGCTAAGCAGGGTGAGGAACTATAACAGATGAAAGCCTATGGGTAACTTTGACCAGAGAAATTAAAGTAAATTCAATATTTATACCATTTGGGGAAGCCCCTGTTCTCTGCCCAGGGCTGCCTGGCCTTCCTGCCTTTGTGAACTCACCATTTGCCTCCTGCTTGGTAGCTGATTCTTGACTCTCTGAGACTGCCCCCCCCCCCAGTGGGCACTGAACTCCCCAGCATGTTTCTGCCCTCCAGGACAAACTGTTTAAAAACACAAGGTCCCGTAGATCAGCTGCCCAGGGCCTGAACAAAGCCCCAGGTTAGGCAGATGCCCTGAGCAGTGAGGCAGCCAGGCTACAGAACCTCAGCTCCCAATCCTGTCATTCTGGAAACTAGGTAGGGAAAGGAAGAAGCAGACAACATCTGGATCGAAAAGAGGGCCAGCAGTGCTTCAGATGTGGTCATGTAGCCAGGAGCTCCTGGGATCTGAAGCAGTCAGGGAGGAACTATGGACAAGGGATGTTGGCTAAGGGAGACCTAAGGCTCTAAGCAAGGAGGAGGGGTCAAGCGCAGGGCTCAGATCTGGGACGGTTCTCAGAAATCTTAGCTCCTAGACCTGGGAAGCTCCCTGTCTCTGGAGGGTTTTAAGCACAGGTCTCTCCAACCATTTAGGATTTTGTCTGGCTGTACACCTTCCATCTAGGACCAGGCCTGGCATCAGATGAGCACTCAGCAAATGCTTCTGGAAATGAACTTAAACGAAATGACCAGAAGTGTCACGGCTACAGCTCTGGGGGAAATCTCAGAGATGCCTGGCCCCTTTCCCTGTTTGAACTAATACAGCCACTCAATCTGGGGCTATCAGAAATGGGGGCTGGGGGCGGAGCCAAGATGGTGGAGTAGAAACAGCTCGTCCAAGCCTCTCTGCCCCCAGATTCCCCACAAACTATGTAAAAAAGGACTCTGAACAACTTCTGGAGCCCCAGCACCCACAGAACGACACAGAGAAGCTAACCTCCCACTGAGGACAGCCCAGCAGCCCTGCAGGAAGGACCAGCACAGCGGTCTGGGAGCTGGCAGCGCGCAGAGCGCAGGAGCCGAGCTGAGCCGAGCCCAGGTCCGCTTGAGCCGAGGTTTTAGCCCCAGGGCGGCAGAGCCAGCAGCCAGCTGGAGGAACCCCAGAACACCAGGAGCTGTGGCGACTCCAGAATTATCAACGTAGACATGCCTAGGACAAAGTAAGAGGTTAGTGTCCTATGGACTTTGGGACCTGTATTTGGGGAATGCGTCAGCTCCCTCCCCTGGGGGCTAGAAGCCGCTGAGGAGACACGCCATTTTGTAGTTTTCAGAGGCATTTCCGGCTCCCAGCCTACAAATCGTGGGGAGATCCAGCGATCAGTCTTGGGGGGTAATCGCTCTTGCTTTAACCTCCCTGGATCTGGATTGTGATCTAGGGTGGAAGTTGTGGGTGGGTTTACAGCTTGCCAGAAACGGAAGTTGCCCCCCACACGTTCGGGACGAAAATTCCTCTAGCTGGCCTTAAAGCCATAGTGTGGCAACAAGCCCAAAAGTCAAGCAATTAAGTGGCAACATGCCAAGGCAAAGGAAACAGAAAAATGCAACCCTAGACTCCTATTTTGGGGGCATAGAGCAGGAAAAGGACTGTGAGGTCAGAAGTCCTGCTCCAAAAGCCCCAGGGAAAACATGAGCGGGTTGCAGGCCATAGAGGACCTTAAGAAGGACTTTAAAAATCAAATAAGAGAAGTGGAGGAAAAATTGGAAAGAGAAATGAGAAGGATGCAGGAAAAGTATGAAATGAGGGTCAACAGCCTGACTGAGGAAAACAACACCTTAAAAAATAGACTAACTCAAATGGCAAAGGAGGCCCAAAAGGGCAATGAGGAGAAGAATGCCTTAAAAAGTCGAATTTGCCAGATGGAAAAAGAATCTCAAAAGCTCACTAAGGAGATTCATTCCTTCAGAGTTAGACTGGAGCAAATGGAAGCTAATGACTTTATGAGAAATCAAGATGCTGTTAAGCAGATCCAAACAAATGAAAGATTAGAAGGCAATGTGAAATATCTCATGGGAAAAACCACTGACCTGGAAAATAGATCCAGGAGAGACAACTTAAAAATTATTGGACTACCTGAAAGCCATGATCAAAGAAAGAACCTAGAAATCACCCTTCAAGAAATTCTCAAGGAAAATTGCCCTGATGTTTTAGATCCAGAGGGCAAAATAGAGGTTGAAAGAATCCACCGATCACCTCCTTAAAAAGATCCCCAAAAGAAAACTCCCAGGAATATTATAGCCAGGTTCCAGAATCCCCAGATCAAGGAGAAAATACTACAAGCAGCCAGGAAGAAACAATTTCAATATTGTGGAAACACAATCAGAATAGCCCAGGACCTGGCAGCTTCTACACTGAGGGATCAAAGGGCATGGAATATGATATTCCAGAGGGCAAAAGAACTGGGAATGAACCCAAGGGTCACCTACCCAGCAAAACTGAGTATTTTGTTTCAGGGGAAAATATGGTCATTCAGTGGAATAGAGGACTTTCAAGCATTCTTGAGGAAAAAACCAGAATTGAATAGAAAATTTGACATCCAGACACAAGAAGCAAGAGATGCCTGAGAAGGTAATCAGGGAAAAGAAATCAAAAGGAACTTATCAAAGTTGAACTATTTACATTCCTATATGGAAAAGCAATATTTGTGACTGATGATATCTTTCTCACTATGAAAATAATGGAAGAAGGGGGTGTGGTCATATGAATACATATGTGAATGTGTGTGTATATGGTTACAGTTATATATGGATAGAGGGCATAGGTTGAATTTGTTGGGAAGGGAGAATACTCAAGGGATGAAATTATGAGGTGAGAGAGGAAAGTGGCAAGAGGAGATGGGGAGAGACAGGGTAGGTAAACTATCTCATGTAGAAGAAGCAAGGGGAAGTGGTTGCAAGGGAGGGGGAGAATAAGAAGGCTAAAAAGGCAAAACCACATTCTCATTGAATTTGGTTCAGGGAGAGAATGACATACATACTAAATGGGATATCTCAACCTGCAGCAGGATAGGGGGAAGGGGGATGAGAGGAGGGATGATGGATGGGAGGGCATCCTTGGGGTGAGGGGAGGTTGGAAGTACCCACTATAGAAGAGGGACAGGATCATGTAGGGAATGGACCAGGTGGGGGGTGGGATGAGTGGGAGGGAATTATAAGCAGCCTTGTACAATATATCTACTATGATAATGTTTTGCATAGCTAGACATGTACAACATATACTGAATTACTTATATCCCAAGAAGGAATGGGTGACAAGGGAGGAAGGAAATGGATCTGAAATTCAAGGTCGTAACATTAAATGTTTCAAATATATATATAAATACTATTATTAATACTCTTTTGCCTATAATTGGGAGATAAGATGTGCAGGCATTGGGACACAGAGATTCATCTTCCTCTAATGGAAAAGTCGATGGGGGTATGGGAGAAGGTATGGGAGAGAGCAGATTGGAGGAAGCGATATCTTGTGGGACTGCTATTCTGGGAGGTTGGGTAGGGGAATAATGGGGGGAAAATGATTGTAACTCAAAATCTGGTGGAAATGAATGATGTAAAACAGAAGTTAATAAAGCATTTGTTTGGGGGGCGGCTAGGTGGCGCAGTGAGTAGAGCGCCGGCCCTGGAGTCAGAAGGACCTGAGTTCGGATGCGGCCTCAGACGCTTATCCCACACAAACAAAAACCTAGCTGTGTGACCTTGGGCAAGTTACTTAACCCCAATTGCCCTAAAAGGGGCAGCTAGGTGGCGCAGTGAGTAAGAGCGCTGGCCTCGGAGTTGGGATGACCCGAGATCAAATCCGGCCTCAGAAAATGAGCACCCACACATAAATAATGACTAGCCGTGTAACCTTGAGCAAGTTACTTAACCCCAATTGCTTAAAAAAAAAATAAAGCATTTGTTTAAAAAAAAAAAAGAAAAAAAAAGAAATGGGGGCTGGGGAAATTAAAATGAATTCAGTGTTTACCACTTGAGGACACTCCTGCTCTCTGGCCTGCTGCCTGACCTCACGGTCTTTGTGTGTTCACAATGGACTGTTTCCTAGTGATCATCTGCCAGGTCCTACCTAGTGACTGAGGGGAGGAGGGGAACAGCCTTGAACCTGTCAGGCCCCTCTGACTGGGACCAGAACTAGCAACCACTGAATTCCACAGATTTTTTTCTATCCTCTTGTCCAGGTAGAGCTCTGTGCCTTTCCAAAATCACAAGGGTTCTAAAAAGGGGAGACAGGATGTGGGTGGCTACCCTCTGACTCTATCTTCCAGCCCTCTCTGTACCAGGGCCCCAATGCCCTAGAAAGCCAGGCTTCTGGGCCACCAACTGTCTCCCTCTGGACAGCCAGTGATTCGAGATTCTGGAGCACCATGTCAGGGTTGCTGCTGCAGAGGACAATGAGAGAGTAGGAGGAGGAAGCAGGGTTCCAGCCTTCCGGGGTAAGGTCCACAGTGATAACACAGACAAGCTAGTACTATCTAGAGTAGTGGAAAAGCCCTGTGACCATTGTGAAGATGGCCGCATTAGCACAGAGGAGGGAAAGGTTCTATGTGGGCAGGGAAATCGGGAAAGGCTTCATAGAGGAGATGCCATGTGACCGTTGGCCTTGAAAAATGAGGAGGACTTAATTAGGCTGAATGAGGTGAAGGGCACTCTAGAGAGAGTGGGCAGCCTGGGCAAAGGCCCAGAGGGGAGACATCATGCTGTGTCATCAGGACATGGTCAAAAGTCTGGGCTGCTTAGAGCATAGACCGTGTCTAGGGGCAGAAGGAACACTGACCGTAGCCTCTGGGGCCCATTATAATTGGTCTCTTTGGCTGCAGGGTGTTTGAGGGTTCCATGTTAGAGCCATGTTAGGGCAGGGCCCCAACAAGTGGGGTGTGTGTGCATCTGTCTGTCTGTGTGTGTCTGTGTGTATGTCTGTGTGTGTGTGTGTGTGTGTGTGTGTGTGTATGTGTGTGTGTCTGTGGCTGCTTTTGCCTTGCCAGATTTCAAGCATAGCAAAGTCTGGTTATTTGGGGTTTTGTCTCTGTGAGTTCCTGGCACTTGGGACAAAGGATGGCACCAGACTTTGGTGAATTGTTTGGGCAACCACTTGGATCAGGGGATCCCTTCCCTCGGGATTCTATCCTCTATTAGCTGATCTGTGGCTCTGGGGCAGTCTGAGCTCACTGCCTTTGTGTGCTCAACTGTGGGCTACTTCCACATACCCATTTGCTTCCCGCCCGGTGACTGCCCCTGAGCCTGTTAATCTCCCTCTGACTGGGAACCAGCATCAGCAGGGACTGAATCCCACAGATCTGCTTCTGAACTCCTAACCAAACATTCTGAACATGCAATTTCATATGTAACAGCTACCCAGGACCCCAGAAAAACCCCAAGTTGGACAGCTGTCCTGAGCAGTGGGACAGCCAGGCTACAGAATGCCAGCCAGTATCCCTGGTTTCTTCCAGCACTGGGCTCATAGGCCTGGCACCCAATCATGGACTCTGAGGTAAGGGCCCTAGGGACTATTTCTTTTAATCCATCCTGAAGCTGGCTGTGAATTTTTAACTCTTCTCTAGGACCCCAAATTAGGTGAAATGACCATACTGAGGAGTCTTATTCCTGCTTAGGCTCTATCCCCTGACATCCAGGCTAAATCAGCCCTTACGAAACTCCAGAGGATGATGGGAACCCAGAGTTAAAAGGCAAGACAGTGTCACCCTGATCACAAGAGCACCTGGCCAAAGCAGGGGCACCAATATTAAGGAAGGAGTTGATGATCCCTGCTGAGAGTCTAACTGTCCAGTGCCCCAGGCCCTGACGTCAGCAGCCACTAAGGACCTGTCTAAAGAAGCTCGCACTCTCCAATGTGGCCCATCATTAGACAGGTTTGATTTTATTACTGGAAATGCCAGAGAAAGAAGTTGCTTCACCATGTGCTTGGCAGCTGCCCCCCAGGGAGTACCTCCTATACCAGGTGTCTCTACCTATCAAAACGGGAGCTCTTCTGGAGAGCAGGGAGCGGCTGTCTTTTACTTTGATCTAGCAAGCTCTTTACAAAGATTTTTTCTTTCATTCATCCCATCATGTAGTCTAAGTCCCTCTCTTTGCAGATCAGGAAACTGAGGCTCTGTGGAATGAAGTGAGAAGGCACAGTCACCTAAGGAAAAACTGGCAGGACTGGGAACAGGAATCCAGGCTTTTAATGTTTCATGAATCCGTAAGAGAATTATCTGGGGGCACAGCAGATAGAGCACTGGGCCTGGAGTCAGGAGAACCTGAGTTCCAATCTGGCCTCAGACACTAGCTGTGGGACCCTGGGCAAGTCATTTTACTGCTGTCTGCCTCACTTTCCCCAACTGTAACTACGGAGGTATTTGTAAAAAGCACTTAGCACAGTGCATGGCATCTAGTAGTCATTTAATAAAGGTGTGTTTCCTTCCTTACCATACAAGGAAAGGGCTCTAATAAGAATGGTTGCCACTCGCAGTGCTTGCAGCAAGGTTTGCCAAGCACCATATATGGCTAGCCACATTGGTGTGACTTCCCCTTCGAAGGAGGACATTGGGGAGATGAGGAGACAGGCTGGGGCGCAGGACACAAGAACTCCAAAGGCTGCAAGGTGGGCAGAGGGAATTTCTGGCACAGAGAACCTGGGAGCAAGAAGGTAGGAGAGTGTGCCCTTCCTTGCAGACAAGGTGAGACAAGCCTGCAATGATGCCAAGGCTGATGCCAGTTTGAGATGCCACCTTTGCCCTGTAGGGAGGAGGTATTCAAGACTGAATTCTCTAGGACTCAACCTACCACCCTCCAGCACCTTTCTTCCTTCCTTCTGGGTCCCCTGGAAACAGGCCCAGAAAGAGCTCTCCAGGCTGCCTTAGCCCAGACCCACTCAATGGGATATCACTGGGGGAGCAGACAGGCCAAGGAGGGCGAGATGTTGTTTGGGAGTCTCTCTTTCTGAGTGGAGCCAACTGAAGGCCTAGGCTTGGGAAAGATTGGACCATATTCCCCAAATAGGCACCCAAAGTTCACAGGTGTGGAGGCCATGCCCCAATAGCAGCTTTGCCTGTGCCCTTGGACACCTTATCCTGTCACTCTGAAGACTAGGAAGGGAAAGGTTGGCACCTGAATGGGAGATATCTGCCCAAGGAAGAGAAGGGTGGGGTATGGAGCTGGGAGCCTGGCTGACAAAGGGCAGGTGTGGGTGTGGGGTGTTTGTAAGGGAGAAGGAATTGGCTAGAGGAGCCTGAGGCTCTCAGCAGGGAGCAGGGTGAGTGTCCAGGGACAAATGCCCTTCCAGCTGTCTGGAAAAATGGAAAGAGAAATTCAGGTGAACTTGACTATTTCTCCTGGGACTGACTGGGCTATAGTAGTAGCTGGTGCTTCTTTAGACCCCAAAAGGTGAAGGCAGGGACACTGAGCGGCTGGCTCCCATCCTTTTTGTTCAAAGCCCCCTCCCTCTCCCAGGGAGCAGACCATCTTTAGAGAACATTTCCACTTGGGTGTCTATTCTCCCCAATGAGTCACATTGAATTCTCTTTTCAATAGGCCAGACACTTCCTAGCCAGTTTTCTAGGGATCACTGAGAGTAGAATGGGACCTCAGAGGTCTTCAAGTAGAAATCTTTCACTTTATAGAGAGGGAAACTGAGTCTCAGGTGGAGGTATATACCCTTCCTAAAGTCAGAAGGGGTAAAAAGAGGAAGCAAAATTTGTCTATAAACCCTCTGACTCCCAACCCCCAACCCTCTTTGTATTCCACCAGAACAATAGCATCCTGGAACACACCAACTGTCACCCTTTGGAGCACAGTCATCCTAAATCAAGAGCACTTCCTCTGGGCTGCTGCTATGGGCCCTGAAGGAAGGAGGTAGGCTTTGAGCCCTTGTGGGCAACATGGGGCGGGGGATACAATGGTCCTGTGGTACTCACAGGCCTTCTGGTCATTCATAGATAGCATCATGTGAGAATCCTATGAAGCCTGTAAACACAGCTGCATTCACATAGAAGAGGGATTGGTTCTGTGTTGGTGCTGAAATCTGAAAAGGATTCCTGGAGGAGAAGGCATGGGACCTGGGTTTTCACATAGGGGTGTAACTGAATTGGGCTGATTGGAGTAAAGGACACTCCATTCACATCAAGCGGGTAGCATGGGCAAAGGTCTGGAGGTAGAAGTCCGTACTATACTGGGCCAGAACATGGCCAGTGTGAAGTTTGAGGCAGATGGACAAGCATTAGAGAAGGGGAGCTCCCGAGGGCTCCCAGAGAGAAAAAGGTGCCATCAGGGAAGCACCCTGGGTCAGGACGGTTTCAGGCACAGGATGCTTTACCTGCTTGGGTTTTTTTTTCTCTGTGTATTCTTAGCAACAAGGACATGGCCTGCTGGCGCCTGGTAGCAGGAGCTTCTGAAATGTGACTTGGTTTGGGTTGAATTACTGCAGGGGATCTGGGATGAGGGGCCCTCAGAGGCGCCTGGCCCCTTCCCCTGGAAAATTCTATCCTTCTGTGAACTCAGTCTGTGGCTACTGGTAACTAGCTAGAGAAATGAAGGTAATTCAGTGTTTACCAACTGGGGAAGCCCCTGCTCTCTGCCCAGGGCTGCCCAGCCTCACTGCCTTTGTGGGCTCACCATGGGCTGCTCCCCAGTGACCGAGGGGAACAAGCAGAGGTTGAATCTCTGATTTGGGGACCAGCCCCAGTGGGTACTGAATTCCACACATATGTTTCTGCCCTCTAATCCAAACTGTATACACAGGGTGAGACAGCTGCCCATCAGAGAGCTCGATGTCTCGATGTCTCGATGTCTCGATGTCTCGATTTCTCCCTAGGTTGTCCTCCTCCCGCATGCCCAAGAGAACTTTTCAGCCTGCAAGATCGCTTCAGTTCTGGAACTCATGGCCTGACGGGAAGGTGGAGACCTCTCTTCCCAGAAGCCGTACTGGCCAGCTGCCCTCCTCTGGATAATCTCTCCATGATGCCCCTGTGCCTTCTCCAACTTGCAAATTTTGTATGTTGTCTAACCCCATTAGATTGTTAGCTCCTTGAGGACAGGGACTGTCTTTTGCCTTTGTTTGTAACCCCAATTACTTAGCATGGTGCTTGGCTTTAGGTGCTTAATAAAAGTGTGTTCACTGACCAACTGTTGACTGACTGACTGACTGACTGACTGATGTCCTTGGCTTATTTCTGACCTGGGTTAATGTGTCTGTCACAGAATAACCGATTCTCATGGTGGCAAGGGGACTTAGGGGACATCTCTTCCAGTCTATCTTGGACCTGCTGGAGAATCCAGAATCCAGAATCCTTAAAGGGGGAGATGTGGCTCCTCCTGAGGGCAGACCATCTCCTTTTAGGGCAGCTCTCCTGGCTAGGACCCATCTGAAATCCTTGTTCAATTTGCCCCTGGGCAACATCACAGGAAGAGGGATTGTGGGCTCTTAGCCGAGGGTCATTGTGAGCCTGAGGGTAAGGGCAGTGACCACCCTCTCCTTCCAGATTATGGCACTGCCATATTACAGGGAGGCTACCTCAGCCAGATGACAAGCCAGGACCCTGAACTTAGAGAAATCCCGAGACCATTGGCCTTCCTTCTATCCAACTCCAATTTCATCTAGGAAGGTCATCATCCTTGTGGAGAAAGGACTTGCCACTATCCCGCCTCCCCATCAATTGTCAACAAAGCTGGCCCTGAGAATTTGGCATAGCAGAGCCCCTCAGACCACTAGCCTTGCTTCCAATCTGTTCCCAAAGCCACCCTGAGGAGAGGAAACTACCCTCAAAGTCCTTGGCATACTAAAGTGGCCCAATGTCAAGAGAGGATAGGGGATCAGTGAGGCAAACCATAAACTTGGCAGTTACTGTACCCCAGCAACCTGTGCCCATTTCCATCTTCCTATCTGGGTGGTCTCCAATTAGAATGGGAATTTAGTGAGGGCCAGGACTATCAGGCTTTTCTATCTGCATATGCCCCATGGCTCCACACAATGCTTGGCACATAGCAAGTCCTTCAGAAGTGCCTTTTCTCCAGGCTTTCAGCTTGATCAAGCCCCATACTTTACCAATAGGAAGCCAACACCCAGTGAAATGAAGTGATAAGGTACAGTCACATGGGAGAAACTTGGCCAACCTGAGCTTTGGGTAATGGCACTTGGACCAGTGGGGAGGGGGCTCCAGTCAGGGACAAAAGCAGAGAACTGAATGGATCGAGCCATTTTTCCTCAGACTGAGATGCTCTTGGTGCTTTTTAGATATCCCCCTCCAAAGGTGAAGGCAGTGCCCATGAGGCTAGAACACTTGAATGGCTGGCTCCAATCCTTATTCCAAACTCCCTTTCCTGGGGACCAGACTATCTTTGGAGCACATTTCCATTTCAGTGTCTATTCTCCCTAATAGGATTTTATTTGATTCCCTTTTCAATAGGGCAGACACTTCCAACCTGCTTTTAAAACCAGGATCATTGAAAACAGAATGGGACTTCAGAGGAGATCTAATGAAAACCTTGTCTTTGACAAATGGGGAAACTGAGGCCCAGGTGGAGGTCTGTGTCTTTCCCAAAGTCACAAAGGTTATAAAAAATGGAAGCAATATTTGAACACAGTCCCTCCAACCTCTAACCCTCACTTCTGTTTGGATTCTACTATGACAACACCACCATAGAATTCTAAGCTTCCAGGGCTAATAACTGCAAACACCTGCAGATACCTCTCCTGGGTTGCTGCAGAAGGCGAGAGAGAGAGCCCTTGGATATCTGGGTGAGGGACATCTCTACAATGCAGACACAGGTGTGACATCTACATTCACGTGAATATAGGTGGGGAAAACAGTTGGCAGTAATAAGAGGGAAAGGTTCTATGTGGGCAGTAAAATCAGGAAAGGCTTCATGTAGGAGACAGCATGTTACCAGGGCCTTTAAACATGGGTAGGATTTAATCCATGGGGTTACAGAAGAGGTTGGACACAACTGAACAACAAGGCTTTAACTGGGGTGACTATAGAAATGATGTGTAGTAGGGGAACTATAGAACACAGGGGTCCATGATAGGGAAGAGGGTCAGGGAGGGAGACAAGGAATGAAGCCAGATTTCAGGCTCTGGGTTTAGGATGAGAGGGGTGAGGGCCCATTATACTTGAAGGATTGTTATGTGGGAGAGGGATCAGGCTGGCACCCTATCCACTGTGCCACCCAGCTGCCCATAGCAGTTAAATGTCTAGTTTAATTATGTTTATTTTAGTTGTAGCATCTGGTTGCATTTGGCCCCCCAGCTCAAGACAGGTCCTTCAGAGACAAGTCCTTCAGAGAACAGGTTCAAGGTATTCTGTGAGTCTGTATTCCCTAACACGGATGCCCTACCAGGCTGTTTATCTTAATGGTCAGTGTGGATACATTTGGTTCAAAGCAAAGGGACAGAAAGAAAAAGCAACAAAACATTGCCCCTCTAAAGTTGGGCTGTGGTCTCCCACAAATACATCCAACATTCAGTGGAAGAGTGAACACACGTTGGAGTAAGCATGTGTTTAGCAAGCACAACTTCTGGGCACCAAGCTAAGCTATGGAGGGCCACACATGCAAAGAACACATGGGACCAGGGCACATACATGGAGAGGAGAACATGGCTGGGGCCAGGAGGCTTGTGCGGGGCAAGTCAGAACTTCTGTGAGCCTCAGTTGCCCCTGAAAATGGGAGCTAGATTGGAGGACCCTTTCAACACTATGACCTATGAATGACCATAGTCAGTCATGTCCGACTCTCCGTGGCCCCATTTGGGGTTTTCTGGGCAGAGATACTGGAGTGGTTTGTCATTTCCTTCTCCAGCTCATCTGACAGAGGAGGAAACTGAGGCAAACAGGGGGAAGTGACATTTCTAAGGTCACATGGCTAGTATGTGAGGCCAGATTTGAATTTAGGAAGATGAGTCAATTTTACTATTTGGAGAAGCCCTCGCTTTCTGGCCTCACTAATCATGGACTGCTCTCCAATGACCATTTCCCTCCTACCTGGATCCCTGAGCCTGCGAGTCCCTCTGATGTGGGCACTGAATTCCACAGATTTCTTTCTATCATCCCTTCCAAAAGCTGTGAACATATAGGGGCACACAGCGTAGCTGTCCAGGGCCCCAGTCAAGTCCCACATCGGCAAGGCTGCAGTGTGCCAGCCATGCCCTTGATTGTTCCAGCAGTGGGTTCATGTGCCTGTCACTGGATGGCCAGGGACCTGAGGAAACATCTAGTCTATCCTGGACCTGCCTGCTGAGCCCTGTCTTCAACACCAAATGCTCCACAATTGTCCTCCCTTTGCTCAAGGATTCCAAGGAAGGGGCAGTCCACCCTGTTTGGGGCAGCTCTCCTAATTAGCACTTATCTCCTGACACCCAGATGAAATAGGCCCACAGGCAGCTTTCCAGGACAATGGAAGTCTGGACTGAGAGCTGAACGGGAGCTTAGTGTCAACTTGACCACAAGAACCTGGACATAGCCACCGGCTACCTGCCGGCCAATCTTAGATTGCCATCTTGGAGAAGAGGCCTGACGTGTGAGCAGCCCTGACTGGCCACTAAGTGCCATCGGCTGAGAGCAAACCACTGCCCCCTCTTCTCTCAGATGCCCATGCAGACAGTCCAGTGTCCTTGGCCCACGAGGCCTGGGAAGAGCATGCCCCTCTTTGAGCCCTGCCTCCTCCCTTCCCCTGCGTGCCTCGTCTGCAGAGTGGTCTCCTCCCCCACCCTGCAGGGGAACACAGCCCTACTTGTAGCCTGGTCCCTAAAGACAACAAAGTGAGGTGTCCCTCCTCTGTGGAGCTGTGACCCTCAAATGCCCCTCAGGATACTGGAGGTACCATCTCCTCAGCTGGCACTAAAGGACTGCCTAAGAAAGTCTTGCACACCATCGAGTGCCCCGCATGTGAAGAGAGAATGGTTTTGTCACTGCAGATGCCAGGAAATAAGAAGCTTGAGCGTGTGTGTATGTGTGGCTATTTCTCTCCTGGCCTTCTTGTCCCCTTTATGCCTGGCCTGCAGCTGAGAGCTCCCATGTGGGGAGTCCCCCTTTTACAGTGGGGGTTCCATGAGAGCCCAGACTGGCTTCCTTCTCTCTTTGCATTCCCAGGGCTTGGCACGATGCTTGGCACTAATGTCTTTCAGAAATGCTTTCTCCTCCAGTCAGCCCTTTATCTAATATAAGCTCCTTACTTTACCGATAAGGAAACTGAGGCCCGGGGAAATGAAAGGACAAAACAGTCATATAGGTAGAAACTGGCCGAGCTCAGGATTGGGACTCACGTCATGTGACTCCATAGTCACTGGTCTCATCATGTTTCATGATATAATAGTGATATATAGATAATATATATTATATTATATAATTATGTATTATACAATAGATAATAATAATAATATATATATAGGAGATATAAAGAAAAAACTTCACTCAGTAACAAAGGCACTTGAAATATGATGTGCCCAACACTCCCCTAAGCCCTTATTTGAGTCTCATAACCATCTTATGGTGAGGTCCTACAGTATTATGGTATTTTTAAAAATGGGAAAACAGGCTTAGAAGGGGAAATGGCTGGTGTAAAGATCTTTCTAATATCAGCATTAGATTAGAATTTATGAATTTGACACTGACCATGATGACAAACCAACTCAAGAGGCAGAAAGGTGTGCACAGGGCATCCCAAGCATAGAAAAGAATGGGCAATGGCGTGAAGGTGGGAAAATGCCTGAATATGGAGGAAGCACTGAGAGAGCTTGGAATGATGCCAGAGGGTCCCTTCTGTGCCCAGTGGAAGCAGGTCCAGGGAGAGGTCTTGGGGCTGCCTGAGACCTGGAAAGCAAGGAGCAGATGCATACAGTAGGTCAATACAGTGTATCCCTCAAGTCTGGGAGATCATGGGTCAAGGAAGGAGAAAGTCATTTGGGGATTTCCCATTTCAAACAGAATCAACTGAGGCCCAGGCTTGGAAAAGACTGACCATGTTCCCTAAATAGGCACCCAGAATTCACAAAACGACCCGAAGGGCAGGGGCTGGTGTCTGATACCTGCCAAACCTGTCACTCTGAAGACTAGGCAAGGAAAGGAGGAAGAGGTTGGCACCTGAATGGGAGATATCTGCCCAAGGAAGAGAAGGGTGGGGTATGGAGCTGGGAGCCTGGCTGACAAAGGGCAGGTGTGGGTGTGGGGTGTTTGTAAGGGAGAAGGAATTGGCTAGAGGAGCCTGAGGCTCTCAGCAGGGAGCAGGGTGAGTGTCCAGGGACAAATGCCCTTCCAGCTGTCTGGAAAAATGGAAAGAGAAATTCAGGTGAACTTGACTATTTCTCCTGGGACTGACTGGGCTATAGTAGTAGCTGGTGCTTCTTTAGACCCCAAAAGGTGAAGGCAGGGACACTGAGCGGCTGGCTCCCATCCTTTTTGTTCAAAGCCCCCTCCCTCTCCCAGGGAGCAGACCATCTTTAGAGAACATTTCCACTTGGGTGTCTATTCTCCCCAATGAGTCACATTGAATTCTCTTTTCAATAGGCCAGACACTTCCTAGCCAGTTTTCTAGAGATCACTGAGAGTAGAATGGGACCTCAGAGGTCTTCAAGTAGAAATCTTTCACTTTATAGAGAGGGAAACTGAGTCTCAGGTGGAGGTTATGCCTTTCCCAAAGTGATGAGTTGTTAAAAGGGGAAGCAGGATTTAGACATCCATCTTCTTAACTCCCAGCCCTCTCTCTACCTCACAACAAGGACCCCAAACATCCCAGAATGCCAGACTTCCAGAGCCACTAACTGTCACCCTCTGGACATCTATCTAGTCACTTGAAAATTCGAAAGCACCTTCTCAGGGCTGCTGCTGCAGTGGGGGGGGGGAAAGAGAAGGAGGGAATGTCTCCCCCTTGGGGGGCTGAGGTGAGGGTTACCATGGTAAGGAATCCCTGAGCATCCCAATGCCTTCTTAGTGGGGTCAGAACTAGGGGGCACGGAATTCTACAGGTCTCTTTCTGTCCTGTTCGTTACTTAGAGAAGCTACTCAGGGCCACGGTAATGTCCTATGCTAACTGCCTTGTTTGTGAACTGGCCTGCTGCTCCTGGCACAGACTTCTAGTCAATTCCAGACCTGCCTGACAATCGCTATTTCTCTCTAATCTGCCCCATTCCCCAAAGTTGTCACCTTTCCTTTGCTCAAGGCCTCTACTCCGGAGGCAAGCCGTTCCACTTTTGGCCTTTCCCTTGCCATCCAAGCCCAATCTTCACAGGGTGACAGAAGAACTAGTATCAAGTGAGAAGGGAGCCCTGGGAATAGCAGCCTCCCCCTTCTGTCCCCATTATTGGCCTTGTTTCAATTTGATGGTCATAGTTATCTTAAGGGGGAGAAACCCCTTCAGAGAAGGCACCTGCCATCCTTGGCATCCCCAACATTAGCAACCAACTGCCTCCTAGGGGGTGGGTGAAGCAGCAAAGGGCCTCGAGTGGGAGATAGGAGGTGCCATGTGTGTCTCTGGCCCACTAACCATTGCTGCCTCCTGGACCACCGCCTCCTCTCTCACTACTGTAGAAGGAACCCAGGTTCCTGAGACCAGACCTACCAACCCTAGGAGCACTGACCTTGCTTCGGTCTAGCTCCCTCAGTCACGGTAGGGCATAACATTTGTAGAAAATGGTGTCTTCACACCACCTGCCACCTACAGCTGGGAATCAGGCAAGACTTTATCAAAGAAATGGGCTTTAAAGGAAGCCAGAGGAATTAAATGAGCGGAGGACCTCAACAGAGCATGCAAAGGTGCTGATTGTGGAGACAAGTCTGGCATGAGGTCGAGGGCCTAGAAGTTTCTTCCAAATGTAGACAAATGCTTCTGTTATCTTTGATGAAGGAGTTGGAAAGGTTTCTCTTGGACCACCCCAGGCCTCCTTTGAAACTCTGATGTCTGTTCCCAGCTTTGTCACTCCCACTCTGGGCTTCAGTTACTGGTCTGGAAAATAAGATTGGATGACCTCTGATCTGAGCGTTCCTAGAATCTGAGGCTCCAAGCAGCCCACACTTCAGGCAATGTCACCAGTGTTTCTGGGGCTTCACTAGAGCCCCCTGTAGCAGCAAGCACCCCAGCATCCCCAGAGTGGCTGCCAACACAGGTTCTTAGATCTGCTTCTCCAAAGAAAGCAACTCAGAATGGGTTAACAATCTTACTTTAATCAATCAAACATATATCATTTTACCTAGTTCAGGGGAAAAAGTCAGTACCCTGAACTTCAGAGAATACAAACAGAAGTTATAAGCAGACAGAAAGACAGACAAGCAGACAGAAAGACAGACAAGCAGACAGGGCTTCCAGCTGTCTGACCATTACATCCATACCTAGTCAGTTACCAGAGAGGGAAGCACCAACATTTGGATTTTCAAAGCTGGGGTAGGGGGCACTGCCCAGAGTCTCATCTGGCCACATCACACAACTCTTCCCAAAGTGAGCCCCACAGCAAAACCTCACATCAGGGTATACTAGCTTTCTCCTGGGTCAGAGATCATCACAGCCCTCTTGACCCACTGCCCAATCATAAAGGAACAAGGTGTGGGTGCTCCTGAAGAACAAGCCTCCCACCACAGGCTCCAGGTGACCACATTCAGCCCATTAGGGGGCAGAGCATATTCTCAAATCTGGGAAGGTTCTCAGAGTCACCTAAGCCTATCAAAGGGCCTAGGGGTAGGGAAGAGCTTCAGATTCCCATTCCCATAATACCCCCTTTCTAACGTTATCTTGCCTCATATACATCATGAACTAGGAACCCTTGAGCCTCTTCCCCCTCCCCCATGGTGGGGATGGCCTTGGCAAGAGAATACCTGGCTTTGGATTTTACTTTTGCCTCTTGCTGGTTGACCATGGACAGTGCACTCCCCCTCTCTGAGTCTTACTTTGTTCAGCCACAAAATGGGTGATAACACCTCCAGGTGGTTGCCAGGGAAATGACTTTGGCAACCTTAAGGCCTTATTGAAATTCAACACAAAAAGCAAGGCATTCAGTGTCTCCCAGGGGCTACAATGACGGAGATGAAGCAGTTCCTCTTGTCCTGGGGAAGGGAGGGGACCTAAAATGTGCCCCACATTAAAGTGGCATTGTTAGCAGCCCTTTTCTGGCCTTGGTGCCTTTGCTAGGGTTTAGAAGGTTCCTTCTTTTTCTGAGAGATTAACCCAGTCCTGTGAGTTTTTCTAACTGGATTACAAATTCTTGAGGAACACCGTACCTGTCCTTGAACATTTTTCCTCTCACCTAAAGCAACACTAATCAGATCGGAGCAGGGATCATTTCAAGAAAAGGTATCGCCCTTTTAACAATACTTTGCCAAAGGAATGTCATCTGTCAGATTGTGGAGGTCTCGGTATCATGCAGACCATGGCCTAGTAAGTGCCTATTATCTGAGGAAGCTTTTTTATGGGAGAGCAGCATTCCACAACCTTCAGTAACTCCCTGTTGCTTCTAGGACATGACCATGTCAAGCCCTCAGCCTGGCCTTTAAGGCTCTTCTCAGCCTGGCTTCCATATCCATTTCTAGCCTGATTTCCCATCACCACCAATTTTTACCTAGTATGTCCCACCAAATCAGCCTGCCCGCTCTTTGTACCCTAAGTCTGGAAGGCAGTCTTCCCCTTAACTTGGCTTCACAGGTCCTTCATCTTCAAAGTTCAGCTTAAGGTTCACTGCCCTCTGGACGGCATTTCTCCTAGTTGCTTGTACTTGCCTTTAAAATACATTTCCTTGTACCAGAAGGTTCTAGGAGGGGCACTGTTTCCTGGCACGAGTGTGTGGCCTCCCTCTTCAGTCCTACCTGCCAGCACCCTAGAATCCCCTTGGCCTCCAGCAGAACAGGGTCTGAGTGTCTGAGGGGGAAAGCTGTGGGCAAAACAGGAAAGTGCCCCAGGCCACTTTCTGAGAGGGGCCAAGGCTCTAGTATTCTTACCCCATCTGGTGGCTTCAGTTGTAAACTCACTCATGGCCTAGCTCTGAATTGCTGGGCGTCTCCCAACTGCCAGGCACAAGAGGCCAGACCCCCTTACCTGTCACCTAGACTACTTCACCAACTTCCTTCTTGGTCTCCCTGCCTCCACTCGCTTCTTCTTTCTATCTCCAGCCAGAAGCTAAAGTCCTCTCCTGAAGCCCAGATGTGACCATGCCACTCCTTCATTCTAATACCTCTGACATAAAATAGAAAGTCTCCATCCTGGCACTACTACCTATATGCATGGGCTCAGGCCAGCCCCCATGGCCAAGGTGCTCTCCCTCTTCCCTGGGGAGTCCTTTTCTTCCCGGCCAAGCCTAGCTCCAGGGGTTCTATTATACACACAGGCTTCTGGGATGCCTCCATTTCAAAGGATGCTCCCTAGAGCCCTTTTGCTGACTCTCTGCTTAGCTTCCACTGCCATCAGGCTCCCTGGTGTTCATCCCCAAATCCACCTCAAAGGAAGTCAAAAGAAAGATGCACCATTTTGAATCTTGGTACTCCTAGCATCTGACATTATAGAGGATGGAGGAAAGGAGAGGCCACAGTTCCCACTACAATCTAATTGGGGAGGCATTAATTGCCAAATAAATTATAAACACTTGAACCCTCTAGCAGAGGAAACAGTACAGAAATAGGAGTGGGAAGTTTTCAAAGGAAGAAACCCAGGGGCAGCTAGGTGGTACAGTGAATAGAGCACTGGTCCTGGAGTCAGGAGGACCTGAGTTCTAATGTGGCCTCAGACACTTAACACAAAAAAGACTAGCCCACTAGTCATTTAACCCCAATTGCCCTACCTTCCTCCCTCCAAAAAGGAAAAAAAGGGAAGAAACCCAAACTATTAATAACCAGATGGAAAAGTTAGCTCCAAATCACTACTAATTAGAGAATGAAAATTAAGCCAATTTTAGAGCTCCCCTTCCCCTCTGTCAGACTGGCACAGATGGCCAAAGAGAGGGCAAATGCCAATTGTTGAAGGGGCCATGAGGAAACAAGCCTACATTCACTGCCTCCAGGCAATCTGGAAAACATTCCAGACAGTGGATAGGTATTCTTAGGCAGCATTACTATGAGGTCTAGTGGCAGGTCTAACCCCCCCCCCAAAAAAAAAGGCCAAAGGAGGAAGAAAAATACCTATACAGATACCAATCGAGCAGTTTATTTTTATAGTGGCAAAGAACTGGAAAGAAATTGGACAATGGGTGACACATTATAGTATATGAATGTAATGGAGTATTATGCCAGGAGAGCAGACGGAAGGCTGGGCTTGTGGTTAGGAAGGCCGCAGTCTGAGTTTGGCTCAGACGATATGTATGACCTTGGGCAAATCACTGAGCCTTTCAGCCTCCATTTTCTCATCTGTAAAATATAATTATAAAATATAAATAAAAATATAGAATAATAAATAACACTATCTACCTCGTAGTATCACTGAGAGGATCAAATGAAATAATACATGGAAAGCACTTTGTAAACTTTAAATGCCATAAATGGTACCCCAGAAAACAGGGAATACATATGCGAAGTGATGCCAAGTAAAGGAAGCAGAGCCAGGAGAACTATACAATGTGGTAAAACACCTGGAAAGATGAGAGTGCCGATGAATTTAAAGAACTTATGACATATTATAGGTAAGTAGTTAAGGCAAAATTCAAACCTAGCCCCTCCTGCCCACTACTCTACTCAGGGTACCACCCAACTGCTTAGGGGAATGGAAAAGAGAATCATCCAGGGATCTTTGTCTTTCCTTTAAAAAGGTTTTTCCAATCAGTATAGTTTTCCTTCTCTGCTTTCCCTCATCTCCCTGAAGGGAGAAGGAAAGAAAAATAAAATGCATGTTTCAGACATGCATAGTGAAGCAAAACACATTTCCCCAAGTATCCATGCCCCAAAGGAGCAGGGCTCCCTCCTGTGGCAAGTCCTTTACCCGGCTACCCAGAGGCACTTGGGCATTAGTCCTGTGGTTGGCCACAACTGATATGAATTCTGAAAACTTTCAGAGTTCCGTGTCTTGTCTCTTGGCCTGCTCAGCATTTCTCATGGCACAACGGTATTCCAGCACAGTCACATACCCTAACATGGTCAGCCAGACCCCAACCCATGGGCATCCACTCTGATTCATACATTCTTGTTCTGTTGATTTTGCTTCTGCTTAATCTTTCTCCAAGTCCCGTGATCCATCCGTGTCCTCTATTTCTATTTCCTTGTGGAATGAAATATATTTCTCTACTTTACCTGTGCCCGCCTGCTTGTTTATCTCTTGACTAGATGAAAGGGAAGTTCAGGTGTCAGTCACGTCCCCGCTTCTTCCTCAAGCAGCCCAATTATTGGAGCTAACTCTCCCCAGCTCTTCAGCTCTACTTGTCAGTCCCCAGCCCTCTTTCTTTCCCTTTGCATTCTCCTTTCAAAGTCAGACATGACCGATCTCCTCCTAGGCCTCTTGGAGACTTAGCTCTGCTTTGTGAAGAAGCATTGATTTCTTCATAGTTAAATGGACCCACTTTCTCCTTGTTTAGTCCCTTATGCCTGCTCCTTCAGCTAGGCCTTTTTATGCATCTTTTTGCTCCTGTGTATGACTTTCAAAGCTTTGTCACAACTCTTGTCTGGGATCAGGGATGCTTGGATGCCCCTGGTTTCTTTAGAGGCTCTTTCCCCTATGTACTTTCCACGTACTGTCCTTATGGCCTTTCATTGTGCCCTTTGGGCTGGGGACACTGGCCTCCTGGCTGTTTCTCATATGTGACATATAATCTCAGTGACTCAGGGACAGCTAGAGAACACTGGGCCTGAAGTCAAGAAGATCCAAGTTCAAATTCAGTCACTTACTAGCTATATCATCCCGGACAAGTCACTTCTTTCTGCCTCAGTTTCCTCAACTATAAAATGAGGATCATAATACTAGCTACCTCCTAGGGTTATTTGTACTTCCCAGTGTAGGACCTTTGTAACTGCTTGTCTTTTTCTTTCCTTTCTCCAACTCTATGTCTTTGGATTGGCTGCCTCTCTTTCCCAGAATGCTCTGTCTTGTCATCTAGACTTTCTAGTTTCCCTAGCTTCCTTTAAGAATTAGTTGAAACCCCTTTTAATGAAGATCATCTTTCTGGGTCTGCCATACTGTTACTCCCTTTCCTGAATTTCCAGCTACACTGTATACAGCTCATATGTATATAGTTACTTATGTGTTGCCTCCCCCATCAGAGTGAGAGCTCCAGGCAGGGGATGCCTTTGCCTTGCTTTGTATCCCTAGTACTTAGCCCAGAGCCTGGCACACAACAGGCACTTAATGTTTGTTGACTGAAAAATTATAAGAGCTTAATAATACAAGAAATACATAGACAAGTATAGGAGAAAGGAAAGATTACTGTGGGAAATTATAGTCAGAGAAAGCTTCCCCAAGAGGGATTTGTCCTGATGCCTGCATGTTGCAGCACGACCGAATGAATGAATGAATGGAGACTCATGGGCCAGGCAGAGATTGAAAACGTTCATATTTACTGCATGCATGCTAATCAAATCCCAATTAAGCATCTGGAGCTGAAACGTTTATATCATGCTTTCTCATGGGAAACCATGTAGTTTATTACATGAGGCACCTAACTTGCAACTTTACAGGAGGCTACTGCTGTGGGATGCTTCCCTGCTTTCTTATCTCATGTGTCACTACTTTATCACAGAATGGCCAGAATGTTCCAAGCCTCCCTTGCACGGAAGGATGATTAGCCGAGGATGGAGAACCAACATCCTAAAATAATAAGCTCCAGAGGATGTGAACAAGCTTAAGGAAGACTTTGGCCTGGGTCCGTGTCCCTTTAGGGAACTTCTTAGAGTTAGCCCTCGATGTCACCCCCTATGTTATCCTTTAAAAAAAAAACCAAACTAGAATATTAAAGCAGAAACCAACAGATATGGAGCCTGTTTTTCGCTGCCCCAATTTACTCACTGAGTGATTTGGGGTAAGTGAAGGAAATGCGACATGTCTCTCTTTCTCTGAGGCTGTAAGGCAAGGATAGGGAATAGCTTTCCCATCAGGGATCCTAGATCTGGAGCTGGAAAGCACCCTAATGGGCACTAGGCCAACTGTCTCACTTTACAAAGGAAGAAACTGAGGAACAGAAAGGGAAAGTCATTTGCTCAAAGTCACATGGAGGATAAGTGTCAAAGGCACTATCTGAATCTAGGACCTCATACTTTAAATCCAATGCAACTGTATCCATTGTAATAGAAGGGAGCCTCCCCTGCAAAGGAATCAAGAAAGAACAAAAAATAACTTAGTTTCATTTTTTAGAAAAAGAAATATAAAGCATCCAGCTTACTTTTTATAATAAAAACAGGTACATGGAAACTTTAAGCTATTCCACAAATAATAAAACGTTTCACAATTTTGTATTTTGGCCAGGAAAGGGATGGGGGAAGGGAGTGGAGGAGAGAGGGAGCAAAGAAAAGCTAGAAGGGAAATTCTCATTAGCTGCTAGAAGCAGAGAACTGTCCTTTTCTGCCCTAGGAAACAGCTGGTGTACTTTTCAACACTTAAAACTAATTGTAGAAATGATTTGTTTGCCCGTGGAATTCTGAAGCTTTTTAATGAAAGGGATGGCTTAGGATTTTTGAATTTCTTTTTAGAACCCCAGCAAACCAAGCCTAAAATGACTTGTCTCTAGGATCCCAGCTGAGAGACGCCAGAAATTTGCTAGCAGCTTTCAGAACCCCCTATTAACATTCACAGTATGAAATGGGGCCTTGCTTTTGGATAGATCCAGGCATAGATCCTCTGTCCACACTACAGATGGTGCAGAATGTTTGGATAGAAACAAAAAGCTCAGAAGCAGACCATCTGAGACCAGAATCCCCATTAAAGTACAGCCTTGACAAGTGATTATCTTTTCCTTGAAGATATTTAATGAGATGAACAATCAAAATATCTGTTCTTGGACCTGATGTCTCTGTCTCTGTCTGTCTCTCTCTTTTGGAGGGCAGTTGGGGTTAAGTGACTTGCCCAAGGTCACATGGATAATTTTTGTGTTAAGTGTCTGAGGCCAGATTTGAACTCAGCTTCTCTTGACTCCGGGCCAGTGCTCCATTCACTGAGACACCTAGCTGCCCCAATGAACCTCATGTCTCTTAGAACTGAATGTTCCAATGACTGACTGACACCTAAGTTTCCTCACTGGCAACATGTGAATTTTAAACCAAAGGAATGACAGAGAAATATGGGTGGTGGAGGCTTTTCAAAGCTATCTATAGAATCACAGCATGCTAAAGTTGGGAGAGTTCTTGAGGTTATCTTTTCCAATCTTCTGATTCTACTGATGCCCACTGAGGTCCGAAGAAGGTCAGGGACTTGGTCAAGGTCAACACTTTTAACATTTCAGGGCCACACCAGAGGCTTATCCTACCTTGTCTCTCCGGGCATTAGTGGCACAGATTAGTGTTGAGCCTCTGACTTCAGACACTTATTGGGTGATCTGGGCAAGTCACCTAACGTGCCTACCTCAGTTTTTTCATCTGAAAAATGAAGATAATGTGCTACCTAAAGCCCCTAAGGTTGTGAGGACCAGACAAGGCGTTTGCAAAGGGCTTGGCATAGTGCCTGGCACATAGTGCACTCCCTTCACTATTCGAGACAACGGGCGACACAGAGTCCAGGTACCAGAGACCCTCACAGAACAGCTGAGAACCTTGCCCAAGGCTGGAACGAAACTCGAGGCAGGACAGGCAGAGAGCCAGCCCACGGGGCTTAGCGTCCTGAGCCAAAAGGGCATCCCGACCTCCCCCGCAGACTCTACCCCGCGGCGGCAGCAGGCACAAAGCCGCAGTCCCGCTTCTGCCGGTGGCGGGAGACCCTCGGGAAGCAAGGGAAGCGCGACGGGCTGCCTGAGCAGCGGTACCGGCAGGGCCAGAACCCTAGGGTGCTACTTACACAACGTCCCGCCCCTTCACGTGACGTAGCATGGCTCGCGCTGCTGTGCCATAGGCTGCTGAGCTTGATTTTAAAAAGCCCAGGGACTCCGCCCGGGCCCAGGCGACGGGACAGCCGCGGGGCCGCGCCGATTGGCTCGGTAAAGACCAATCACGGACAGGCTCTGTTCTCCGGTGGCAGTTTTCAAAATTGGTTCCCGAGCGCCACCGGTGCTCTGCACACTGCTGGTTCCTAGCGGAGTAACGGAGCAGCAGCGCGGCGCCGGAGAGCCAGAAGCTTGGGCGAGGAAGGCGGACGGGCTACCGGCACTCTGCGGGGCGACGGAAGGTAAGGCCAGTGTGAATTGTGTCTGCCCGGGGGACCCACCACCTGCGC
Source organism: Gymnobelideus leadbeateri (assembly GCA_011680675.1). Taxonomy (NCBI): domain Eukaryota; kingdom Metazoa; phylum Chordata; class Mammalia; order Diprotodontia; family Petauridae; genus Gymnobelideus; species Gymnobelideus leadbeateri. The sequence goes on from WOXC01009397.1 coordinate 56,089, forward strand.
CCCGACGCGTGCCCCATAGGAGGCCTGCGCTGAACCCTGGGGTCCCCTTCTGGTGCGCGCACCTCCTGGAGGCTCTTGGGGCCGAGACATTACCCCACAGCTCTAGGCTCCCCAGCTGCGGCGAGGCTCCGCCTCCCCAAATCCCCCAAACAAACCCCCCCTACTCTGCGGGACACGAGACCCCGCCCCCTGCAGCATGCACCCCCCCCCCCCCCCTCCGCTGCGGGAAACGAGGCAGCAGCCCTCAATTGCTGGAGCTGCGGGTGGCGTACGAGACCCTGACCTGTCTCAACACCCCTTTCCTCCCGCAGCCTCAGGGCACGTGGCACCCAAACTCAGTGCCCCCCAGAGAGCCCCCCTCCCCGCCTCAAGCGGGACACTAGGCCACGCCCCCTAGACCTCCAAGTACGGCTCCGCAAGGAGGAGGTACGAGGCCCCGCCTCCTATCATTCATAAATAACACCCGCACCCCTGGCACTGGAGTCCGCCTTTGGCCAGCATCTGTCTAGTACCCAAGGAGCCACTGTCTCCGCTCCTCCCCCTGGCACGTGGTAGCTCGCCCAATCCTCAGGAGACTACTACCCCCCTCCCCGGGCCGCCCAGCAGGGGCCCCGCCCACCACGTGCGCTCCGCCCAGCAGGCGCTGCCCTTTGACGCGCCTGTGACTAAGCCACGCCCCCTGCCTGCACAGCCACTGAGGTCTGACTGGGCTCCTGTCGGGAACAGCTCCTGCCAGCTCAGTGAAACTAGGTCCAGAGGCACGAGGTTCCAGAGAAGCCTGAGGCCAGGCCAAGGGGTGGGACGAAGCCTACCATCTTTTCCCTCCCTTTTCCCTTTTCTTGCTTCATTTTTACTTAATTATCCATTTTCCCTCAGTTTCCCTTCTTTTTCCCTCAGTTTCCCTTTTCCCTTCATTTTTAATTAAATTTCCCTTCTTTTTCCCACTCTTTTACCTGTTTCCCTTTTTTCCTCACTTTAACTTCAGTTTCTCCTTTCTTTACTTTTAGGTAATTTTTCCTTATTTTATCAGTCTTGCCTCAGTTTCCCTTTATTTTTCCTCACTTTTACCTCAGTTTCTCTTCTTTCATCATTTTAAACCAGCCTTTTCCCCCTACCTTCCCTTCTTTTTTCCTCACATTTGCCTCCCCTTCCCTTATTTTCCTCTCTTTTCCCTGTTTTAATTTTTCCTCCCTAATTTTGCCTCAGCTTCTCTTTTCTCCCCAGTTGTACCTCCCTTTTCCTTGTCATCACCTTTACCTCAGTTTCCAAACTTGGATCTTTGGGTTCATTCTCTGCCGGATCGCTACGATCATTTGCGTAATCTATTGCGCTGATTCCCCAGTCTGTTTCTCAGACTTATCAGATTGTTTGGGTGATTGACCTCTCTATGATACACTTGGAGGTCTGGCTAGACTGCCCCCCTTCACTCTTGTTTTCATTGCTTCCCTCAATGGCCTTGACCTTTTGTTCTTCCAGATGAATTTGGATATTATTTTGCCCAGCACCATAAAATCGTTTTTCGTGATTTTCTTGTTATGGCACTAAATAGATAGATTCGGTAGAATTGTAGTTTTTATTATATTGGCTCAGCCTACCCATAAGCAACGAATATTTTTTCATTTGTTTAGATCTGACTCTTTATTTGTAGTTCTTTCCCCATATTTACTGGGTTTATCTTGGCAGGCAGAGTCCCAAGTATTTTATATTATCTACAATTATTATTATTATTATGCTTTTTGGAGGGGGGGAAGGGCAGAGCAATTGGGGCTAGTGACTTGCCCAAGGTCACATGGCTGGTAAGTGTTCAGTGTCGGAGGCCAAATTTGAACTCAGGTCCTCCTGACTCTAGTGCCACCTAGCCACCCCATCTACAATTCTTTTAAATGGAATTTCTCTTTCTACCTCCTCCTGCTGGACTTTGTTGATAATACACAGAAATGTGGCTGAGCTTTATTTTGTATCCTGCAAGTTTGCTACAATTGCCTCCTTTTTCAAGGAGGTTATTGTTGATTCTTTGGGATTCTCAAAGTTTCCCATCATGTCTTCTGCAAAGAGGGATAGTCTTGTATCTGCATTCCCTCCGTTAATCCCCTCATTTTGTTCTTCTTCTATTGCTATAGCTAAGATTTCTAGAGCAGCATTGAATAATCAAGGTGAGAATGGGCATCCTTGCTTCACCCCTGAGCCCTTTTTCCCTCACTTTTCCCTCAGCTTCCCTTCTTTTTCTTCACTTTCCCCTTCTCTTCTCCCCCTTTTTACCCCAGCTCTTCTCTTTCCCCCTAATTTTTACCTCACCTTCCTGTCTTCACTTTTACCTCAGTTTCCCTTCTTTTCCCCCAATCTTCCCAGTTCTCCTTTTCTCCCCTCTTTGACCTCATTTTCCCTTATTTTATCCTCACTTTTCTTTCAGTTTTCCTTCTTTTCTCCCCATTTTAACTCACCTCTTACCTTTTTTTCTGCTGAATTTTCTCTCAGCTCCTCCCTCTCCTTTCCCCCCACCTTTACCTCAGCCTACCTTTTTTTCCTCTGCATTTTTACCTCAGTTTCCCTTCTTTTCTCCATAATTTCCCTCTCCCCCCATATGTCCTCGCCTCCCTTTGCTCCATTTCCCGTTATTCCCTTATGTTTTACTCCAGCCCCATGTTCTATCTTCTCTCGGTGTTGATCCCTGACCCTCTCTCACTTTACCCTCTTATCACCTTCCTGCCTCCTCCTCCTCTTCGCCCTCTTTGGCCTCAGCGGCCCTTCCATCTCCCCTTTTCATCTGGTTTCTTTGCTTCACTTTATTTTTGTCTCATCTCCCCCTTCTTTCAGCCCATTTTTCTTAGCTCCCCCACCTCTCTTTGCCCCACTTTTTCCTAAACCTGCTGCCTGTCTTTACTCAATTTTACCCTAATTTTCCTGCCTTAATGTATCCCATTTCCCCCTAGCTGTCCTGCCTCTCTTTTTCCCATTTTTCTTCTCTCTCATGACTCTATATTTACCTCAGTTCTGCTTATTTTACCCCATTCCCCCTCTCCCACTTCCTCTTTTCACCCAGTTCTACTTTTACTCAGTTTACCTCTCTGTCCCTTTTACCTCTGCAATTCTTCCCCCTCTTTTCAGTTTTCCTTAGCTTTCTTCACCTGTCTTTCTCTTCACACCCATTTGTGCATTGTGTAAATCCCTCACTGACTCAGCCCCCCAGTGTCTGGGCACACGTTGGATTTGGGGAGCCTTGGCATAGAGAAAGCCCAGGAAAGTCCTTATTTCATCGGCCTGTTTTACCTATTGGAACCTCATTTTCCTCATCTAAAATGACTGTTGGAGAGGCGGCTAGGTGGCACAGCAAGTAGAGCGTTGACCCTGGAATCAGAAGGACCTGAGTTCGGATCCGACCTTGGACACTTAACACACACACAAACAAAAAAAAAAACCTAGCCGTGTGACCTTGGACAAGTTACTTAACCCCAATTGCCCTCCAAAAAGGCAAAAAAAAAAATAGCATAAAATGACTGTTGGAATTGTGAAATATACAAGGCAAAACCTTTGGGACCATCAAAACCCAGTCAAAATGGCCAATTTGGGGTTGTTGTTTTTGGTTATTTTCACTGGTTTTGTTGTGGCCTGTTTTACCATGTGCTCTTCCTTTGAATGTGAGTCTGGCCATTGGAGGGGAGGGGTCCTGCCTTTTAGCCTCCTGGAGTGGCCACTGGAATTTCCCCAAGCTTGACCAGGGCAGTCATAGTCTGGAGGCCACCAGAATGATCTAGTAAGGGGCCGTGGAGTGACCCTAGCTAAATTGGCTACCCTTGTGGCCCACGAGGCTTTAGCCCATGTCCTTTGGCGCTTGATATGCCAGGCCAGCGGAGGTTTCTAGTCCCTTACACTCCTTTGTCTTAGATTTGTGGTCTTTTGGGTTTTTCTTACCCTGGTAAGGGTTTGAAGCTGCATTGCGTTTTTCTTTAGCCAGGGCTCGTTTTCCCTTCTCCCCCTGCATTCATCTCCCCGAGAAAATAGATTTTTGTTATTTTATTTTTCCAAATAGTTTATATAGTATTGGAATTAATTTTTTAAAAATGTTTGATGTTTAGTAGAATTCACATGTGAATCCAACTGGCCCTGGAAATTTTTTCTTAGGGAGCTCATGTATGGCTTATTCGATTTTTTTTCTAAGATAGGGTCATTTAAGTATTTTACTTCCTCTTTTGTTAATCTACACAGTTTATAGTTTTGTACATATTTATCCATTTTATTTAAATTATCAGATTTATTGGCATATAATTTGGCAAAATGGGTCCTAATAATTACTTTATCTTTATTAGTGGTGACTTCACCCTTTTCATTTTTGATACTGGTAATTTGGTTTTCTTTTTTAAAAATATCAAATTAATCATTGGTTTATCTATTTTTTTCCTTCATAAAACCAGCTCGTAGTAGTTTTATTTTATTTTTTAATATTCTCTCCTTTGATTTTCAGGATTTTTGATTTGTTGTTTAATTAGAGATTTTATTTGTTCTTTGTCTAGTTTTATAGTTGCACACTCAATTCATCAATCTGTTCTTTTTCTTTTTTATTGATGTAAGCATTTTGAGATATAACTTTTCCCCTAAGTACTGCTTTGACTGCATCTCATAAATTTGGGTATGTTGTCTTGTTCTCTTTAATGAAATTATTGTTTCTTTGATTTGTTCTTTGAGATCATTCTTTAGGATTTGATTACTTAGTTTCCAATTAATTTTTTATTTTTCCACAGTCCTTTATTGAATATAATTTGTATTGCATTATGATCTGTAAAGGATGCATTTAATATTTATGCTTTTGTACATTTGGTTGTAAGGGCTTTATGCTCTAACACATGGTCAGTTTTTGTGTAAGTGCCATGTACCACTGAGAAAAGGTATATTTCTTTCTATTCCCTTTCAGTTTTCTCCAGAGTTCTATCATAATTTTTCCAAAATTCTATTCATCTCAACTTTTTTCTTGTTACTTTTTGATTAAAATTATTGAGTTCTGAGAGGGGAAAGTTGAGGTTCCCCACTAGTATAGTTTTACTATCTATTTCCTCCTGCTACTCGTTTAACTGTTCCTTTAAGGATTTGAATGCTATATCATTTGACACATATATGTTTAGTATTGATTGTCTTCATTGTCTATGGTACTTTTTAGCAAAATGTAGTTTCCCTGATTATCTCTTTTAATTAGATCTATGTTTGCTTTTGCTTTGTCTGAGATCATGATTGCTACCCCTGCTTTAAAAAAAAATTTTTTTTTACATCAGCTGAGGCATAGTGGATTCTGCTCCATCTTCTTTCTTTTACTCTGTCTCTCTCCTTCAGCTGTGTTTCTTGTAAACAACATATTGTCATCTTCTAGTTTTTAATATGCTCTGCTCTTTGCTTCTATTTTATGGCTGAGTTCATCCTATTCACATTCACAGTTATGGTTACTAACTGTATTTTCCTCTATCCTATTTTTTCCCTTTCTTTATCCTTCTCTCTTTCTCCTTTCATCCCATCCCTCCTCAAAAGGGTTTTGTTTCTTTTCACAACCTCCTTCAATCTGCCCTCCCTTCTGTTGTCCTCCTCCCCTCCTACTTTTACTGTAGAGCTAGAGAGATTTCTATACCCAACTGAGTGTGGATGTTATTTCCTCTTTTTTTTTTTAAATTTAAAAAGTGGATTTTATTGCTACGGGACTGTTGGGGTACATGCCCAAATCAGACAGTGCTTTGGCACAGACATTGTGCCGGTTTTATAGAGGTTCCATAGCCAGGTTACATAAGCTTAAATTACAGTGATGTAAGCTGAAACTACAGTGATTGGCCAGTGTACATTTGAATTTCCCACTGGCTCGGAAACCCTAGGCTGGGACTCCTGCCCACAGATCAATCAGGGGAAAGCAAGAGGTGGGGGTCTTGCCTGTTTACAGATCAATTAAGGGAGAGGAAGGTGGAGTTCTCTGCTTTACAAATCAATGAAGGAAAGGGAAGGTTGAGTTGTCTGCTTTATAAATCAGTGAAGGGAAGGGCAAAGTGGAATAGTGTCCAACATTCCCTACCCTTCCTTGTAGGTATGTCAAACCTTTGACATGGCTGGGGTCACATCTAGATTACCCAATTCTGTTCCTAAAGGATGGTGGGGGGGTGGAGTCCCTGATAATTAACATTAATGGAGTTTAACTCGGGATTTGACAAATTGTAGAAAGCAATTAATGAGATAGGGTCCTACAATTAGGGCTATGATCAGGAGGAGGAGAGGCTAATACCAATACTAATACCAAAGCTGATATCAATTTAGTGAGTTAGGGGGATGTTCCAGAGGAACAGGGACTGATACCCATTCTCAGAATTTTTCCAGCTCCCTCTATTAGCAATAATTCTGGCTTACCAACTTCAGACTCTCCCTCACCACTCCAGAGTTGTTTGCATAGAAGCAACAAGCCTCACCAAGGACTGCACACAGGCCACCCTGTTTAAGAAGGTCAAGGCTTCTGAGGTTCTGAAGAACCACCTCTGCCAGAGAGTCCACCTGTCTTTCCAGGGCTGAGATGGACTGCTCTATGTGGGAGAGGTCAATATTTACCTGTGTACTTAAGGCCTGATAGTTGGCCTCCCCCTTAATCAAGGCTGCCATCCCAGTCGCTACAGAACCCACAAGGCCCAAGCTCACTGAGATGGGAATGAGGAGTGGTACTGCCTGACTTTGGTGGTGGCTCAGTTGCCCTTCTGGGAAAAGTAATGCCAACCTTGTTCACCTGGGAGAACGGTGACCCGGGGAATTATGGCCACTAGGATACACAGAGGGCCCTCAGTGTGTTGTCTGAGGAACACTGTAACAGAGACAAACTGGGTAAGGCCATTGTGGCATGCCCACCAGGCTCCTAGAGGGGAGGGGAAGTAGTCTGAGCTAGAGGCCTGAATCTCGTGGATTTGCCCACAACTTGAGTTTACTGAGAGCTGGGTAAAGGAGTGCTGGATGATATGAAGCAGAAACCTGTTCCCTGTACATCCCCGAGGGTGAGCCTTGGGTGGTCCCAATCTCAATTCTCTGTGTTGGAAATAGGGGTGACTGAGGCATTTAGTGCCACCCTACATAGTAAGGAGGCTGGGGTTCAACACAAATCCAGAAATCTTTTCCCAACATGTGGTTAGAGCTGTTAAGTGTTTTATGAACAGCTGACAGAAGGGTAATTAAGGGGACCTGATAATTGTGAGATTCCTGAATCTTTGAAGAAGGGGGGGGCGGCGGCAGTGTATTACCTGACTGGGGCCAATGTGGTGACAGCTGGTATTGTGATTTGGACATCGGGGTTCCCTATTGGGGCAGGGATAGCTAAGCAATGGGATGACAATGGGGGAGGGGCACAGGAGGCTTCTTGGCACTTGCCCTCCTCAGGGACTATGATTCCCAGGACCAGAGAAACAGGGATTCCCCAGGCCCAATCAGAGGGGTTTTGAATGTTATTTCCTCTTTGAGTCAATTCTGATGGGATTAAGGTTCAAGTGTTGCCTCCCATCTTCCCTTCCATTCCAAAAGCTCTTCCTTTTGAGAATCTTTTACTTGAGATAACTTACCCTTGCTCCAGTGCATTTCTCTTCTCACCCCTTAAGTTTTTTGAAATCATCCAATTATCATAGTTAACTCACACCCACACCCTCTCCTTAAGTATATTCCTCCTAACTGCCCTAATAGTCAGCAACTATCATCTTTCCATATAGGAATGCAAACAGTTTCTTTTTTAATCCCTTATGATTTCTCTTTCATGTTTGCCATTTTATGCTTCTCTTGAGTCTTGTAAATGAAAGTCAACTCTGAGCCCCCTATTTTGTTAAATGTCCATTTAGTTCCCTGGTAGGCTTATCCTCAGTTTTGTTGGGTAGGTTATTTTCTATTGTAATCCTAACTTTTTCATCTTCTGGAATATCATATTCCAAGCCCTCTAATCCTTTAATGTGGAAGCTGCTAAATCTTGTGTGATCTTGACTTTGGTTCCATGAATTTGAATTGTTTCTTTCTGGCTGCTTTGCAGTATTTTCTCCTTGACCTGGAAGCTCTTGGATTTGACTATGATATTTCTGGGAGTTTTCTATTTGGGATCTCTTTCAGAAGGTGATTGGTGGATTCATTGAATTTCTATTTTACCCTCTGGTTTTATAGTAGTTTCCCTTGATAATTTCTTGAAATATAATGTTTATTTTATCATGGCTTTCAGGTAGTCTAATAGTTCTTAAAATTCTCTCCTGGATCCATTTTCCAGGTCTGTTGTTTTTCCAGTGAAATAGTTCACATTTTCTTGTATTTTATCATTCTTTTAATTTTGTTTTGTTTCATGATGTCTCATGGAATCATTAGCTTTCACTTGCTGAATTCTAACTTTTAAGGAATTATTTTCTTTGGTGAGCTTTTGTACCTCTTTTTCTACTTGACCAATTCTACTTTTTAAGAAATTCTTTTCTTCAGTGAATTTTTGTGTCTTTTACTAAGCTGTTGACTCTCTTTTGTGATTTTCTTGCATCACTCTTTTCTCCCCTAGTTTTTCCTCTACTGCTCTAATTTGATTTTTAAAATCCTTTTGGAGCTCTTCCAGGAATTCTTTTGGGCCTATAAACAATTCACATCTTTCTTTGAGGTTTGCATGTAGTTGTTTTGACTTAGTTGTCTTCTGCATTTCTGTCTTGATCTTCCATGTCACCATAGCAAGTTTCTGTGTTCAGGTTCTTTTTCCATAGTTTGCTCATCTTCCACTCTGTTTCTTTACTTTTTGTGGAGAGGGCAGTGTCCCAAGTTTTAGGTTTTTCATGCTGCTGTTTTCAGAGTTAGTCTGGAAGGTGGTAGGTGGTCTATAAGATTTCAGTTCTTCCAAGGTAGTATGATATAAGGAGAGGTGTGGTCACTGCCCTCCTGGCCTGTGCTTTGGTCTTTGAGTGACAACAAGCATTCCCCTGGTTCACTTAGTGTTACCTCCTCACCCTGGGACTGTGACCAGGAATTATACAAGAGTACTATATCCCGTGCCCACACAGGGTTCTCTGCAATCTCCTTCAGAGTAATTGTGTAACTCCCTTCCAACCTTTGTGGGTGGAGAGCTCCTGAAGCCAGCCATGCACATGCCCCCAAGGCCTGCTGCTGGCTTGCTGGGGCTTGGCCTGGGCACCACTCCACTCTCCCCTCAGTGAAGCAGACCTTCCCTGCTGGCCTCCTAAATTGTCTTGGACTGGCACCTTTGGTTGGTCCTACTGCTCCCCACTTCATGTTGACATGTTATTTTAAAGACGGAGTCTGGGGAGAGTACAGGCGAGTACCTGCCTTTACCCCACCAGGGTTTCACTTCTGCTATTTTTAAAAACATAAAATTTAATTTAAAAATATGAACAATAACTTGGACAAATCCCCCCTGTTTGAAGGCTCGGGGGTCCTGCTGTTTGCTCCTTTCATCTTGGCCCTTTTGTTGTCCTTTTGCCATGAGGATGTCTAATGTCAGCAGCACCACCCTCAGCAGGGAGGGCTGCTCTGTGACCATTTGTAGCTTATATAAAAGTCCTTGCATTGTCCCTGAAGTGTTGTTATACACATACAGCCTAACATTTCCTTGCTGGGTTTCCTAAGCTGAGGTCTCTGAGACCTGGGCTCTATGGGCTTGGCAGGACAAAGCCCCAAAGAGGAGTGTTGCTGTAGCAGGGGGAGCAGGTGCAGGTTCAGGGAATGGGGGATGGGTGGTTGGGTCTGGCCTCCTCCCACCCCCAGCAGAAAAACACTTTGTTGGCTGCTTGGTGACTTTAATAAAATTTCCCCTTATCTTCTGTGGAAAGATAATCTGGAGATCTGGCAGCAGCATCTCAGTTATTAAGTATCGCCTTTGTCACATAGAGGAGCGTTAGTGAGTGGGAGAAGTTCCTTTTTACTGTTCTCAGCTGAAGGGAAGGACTCTTCCAGTCTAACTTGGTATAGTGAACTTTGGGGTTGAAATAACCTGATAAGTCATTAATGGCTTTGAAGAGAGACCAGGGAAGGCAACAAAGGGATGGGGTGGGAGACATTCTGAAGCAAAATAAACTAGGTTCCAGATATTCCAGGTACTGCAAAGGACTAAACGTGGCTGGACAAAGCCAAGGTGACAGTGCCTTGGTGTCTGTTCAACAATTTGTCTCCTTTGTTTTTTTGGAATAAAAAGTTTTAAATGTTGGGTTACCACATTGGACACTGCTATTTAGAGGAAGCAGACTCAGTCTGAGAAAGAAAAGGCTGGCCCTAGATCCTGTCAGTGTGTGTTGCTAATGTGAATTCTTATGCACTCCCTTCAAAACCATTAAATCATGGATCCTGATTCTAGGGCTGATGAAAATCTACTCTGGAAATTGTTTCTGGGCTCAGTCCTGAAGGCCATAGCTCTCCATGTTTCCCATGATATGGATCCCTAGTGTCCAGAGATGATAACCCATTCTCGGGAGAACTGGGCTCACTGGGCCCACTGATGCCTGTTCTCAAGGGCCTCTGGAGCTTCTGCTAAAGGGGGCTGGGCCTTTCTGATTGCAGCACGACTGTGGGGGAGCAACTGCTGAATCTGTGGGACATGCCAGTGCCTCGAGGCTCCAGGTCTGCCCATGACAAGGGCCTCCGATCCAGCAAAGTGCAAGCTGTGGAGAGTGCCAGAAGTGAAGCAGGTAGAGCGGTGGAGAGCCAAGAAACAGACACGGTTAGTCAGGAGTGAGCTGTCGTGCTTACTGATCCCAGCTCTGTTCTTCTTTCCCTACCCTGAGTCTGTTACTAATGCTGCACGCCACTCCCCCCGCCCCCAATCTGTTTGTGCTTTATTTTAAAAAAACCCAAGTAGGTTTTCCTCTTGCTTTTTGCCTTTTAGATTGGTCACTTTCTTTTTAAAAATGTCTTTTTATGGATTTGACAGGCATCAACATTAGCATTTCACATGAAAGGACAGAAAAAGGTTTACATATAAAACCATACATCTACTGATATAAAAGTATATAATAAATTTCATAACATAGTTCCAAAACTGGCCTCCTTGTTTGTATCCCTCTGAACTTCCTTCCCCTTCCCTCTTCTGTGCATTTTTCAATATTCAGTTGACCCAGCTTAAGTGGCCCATTGGATGGAGTGCTGAAGTCAGGAAGACCAGAACTCAAAGCCAGTCCCATAATCTCTGCTTGCCTCAGTTTCCTCATCTGTACAATGGGGATAATAATAGCACCTACCTCCTAGGGTTATTGTGAGGATCAAATGAGATAATGATCGTCAAGCGTGTTAGGCCAGTGCCTGCCAGGTATTAAGCACCATTATTTATTGTGATTATTTTGGCATCATTATCACTGCCCCCCCAATAAAAGCTCTCCTTTGTGTACTACTTTCTAATAAATACACACACACATCACTCTTACAACAAAAAAAAGCAATTTAGCAAAAACAAAACTGATCTAGTGACGGTGCCTGCTGGCCTGGGCCCCAGTCTGCACCTGGACTCCATCCTCTTTGTGCTTTGATGGTCACAAGTGTAGAACTTGGCCTGACCAGAGGCAGACTGGAAAGGGCTCTAGATTTGCTTTCTTTGTGTCTTAGCCTTTGCAGCTGTGCACTAGCATTCTGTTATATTCATACACCACCATGTGCTTAGCCATCTCCTGAGCAGTGGCCACTCATTTTCCCCTTAGTTCTTTGTTGTTTCCAAGAATGTTCCTATAAATATTTTAGTATATATTGGACCTCTCTGTTGTTGATCTTCTTGGGCTTTATGTGATTCCTTCATTCAAGGGTTTGCTCTAGGTATAATATAATAATAATATTATTATTAATAATAGCTAGCATTTATGTAGCACCTACTGTGTGCTAAGAGCTTTTTACAGGCATTAGTGCAGTGTGCCTTCCATTGAACATCGTCATCAAGTTGCATTTATGTAGCACCTGAAGGGTAGTAAAGTACTTTGTTACAGTGTTACAAGTGGAAGTGTTAGATCTATTACTTAGACCTTACTCTCAATTCTTTTAGTCAGACAATCTACCTGTGGTAGAGCTGCCAGAGTGGGGGAGGGGAGAAAGAAATTATAGGGGTGGGGGAGTATAGAAGGAAGGCTCATTCCAGAGCTTGGAAGATAGGCTTAGTACAGCTTGGGGGCATTGGTACCAGGAGGTTGGAAAAAGGTCAAGAAGTAAGTAGGGAAAGAATATGGAAGGCAGTATTCCCCTCCTCTGGTGGGGTCTGCTGTGGCTGTGTGTGTGTGTGTGTGTGTGTGTGTGTGTGTGTGTGTGCGCGCATGTGCGTGTGCACGCACGATTTTCTATCGTGTTTCCAACATGTCTCCTGAGATCCTAAGGTGAACGTGGTTCTCCATGCTGGCTCACCCCACACATTGTTACCTGTATCTTTTTTTTTCTAACAGGAGGAAAATAGCCAGGCAAAGAGATCCCCATCTTCACCACAGGGAGCACCCAAAAAGCGGTCAGCTTTTGGAGATCTCACCAATGTGAGTACCCTGCTTGGGTCCTGGCTTGTCAGTGTTTTCTCCCCAGATGATGGCTGAGCTCTCTACCTTGTAGCAGCTGTTGCCTCTGTATCTTCACTGTCTGCCTTGGATAGCTTTGCTCTTGACTGTTGGACTATACCAAGGTCCCTCTCCTGTTTTGAACTAAATGTTAATGGGGTCTTTGTCTGAGTGACCTTTACTTAGGATATAAGTTGAGTTCTTTTGGGGGAGCATTGGAGGAATGCTTTCTCTGGTGTGTAGTCCTTCCTTTCCCCAGTGTTAGATTATCAGGTAGGTATTCTTCTCCCTAATATCAGGCACCTACTGCTAAGAATAGGTGCCGTGCTGCATTTGGAATTGGTGTCCTTATTTTGGAATCTTCATGCCCTGTCAACATTTCCAACTTGGGCCAGTTGCTATACATCTCTAGGTTCAGCAGTCAAGGGAACTGCTGGATGTTGAACAGCATCCTTGAGATGACAAGGAGGGGTAGATAACCCTTCCAAGGGTCCAGGAGTTAGTTCAGTTGCCTCCACTTAAGAAGAGCTACTAAGGTGATACTGTAACATTTAACATCTCTCCAAGGCAAGGGTCTTAACTTGGGGGTCCATGAAAGTATTTAAAGAAATATTCTGATAATCCTATTTTCATTCTGAGAAGGGGCCATAGGCTTTACCCAGACAAAAGGGTCTGTGCCACAGACAAGGTGAAGAAGCCCTGCCCCAGGGAATGCTCAGGACACTTTAGCACATAGACGTTTGTACAAAGGGAGCCTGGGGAACGTATCCTCCATAGCAATTACAGGGGTTCTCCTTCTGGGACAGTCCTAGAAATCTCTGGTCATTTTCTGATTTCTGAACAGGCACATAGGGGAGGGGAGTCTAAGGACTTCAGCTGAGCCATATTATGTAAAGTCCCGTCATATAAAACTAGCTCTCAGAGGCAGGCCTTGCAGTTCTGGGACACAAACAGTGGTATTTGTGGATGTCCTTTTGATGCTTATATAATGGAGAAGGGTAGGGAGGGAGAGTTCTCAGGCCAGAACTTTGGATTCTACCTTGGTGTGATGTGCAGGTAGGTAACAGTTTGGCCTTGGGAAATGATGACTGTGTCTCTTTGACCCCTTGACTGGTGTTACATATGAGACCTTTGCAGCCTAGTATCCTCTTGTTTTTTTTCTAACTTTAGCCTTAGCAATTTGGTCAATTCCTACTCTTGCTAGTATAATAAGAAGATTTAATTTAAACATCAGTGATTTCCACTTAGCCTAATGGGACCTGCTGAGATTCTCTTGTGCCTTGTGCCTTGTCAGCCCAGCCTGGATAATGGGGTGAGATGACACCTTGAGTAGTAAGTAGTCTTAAGCCAGAAGAGAAAGAGCTAGAACCTATATCTAGGTGCACTTAGTGGTTTAATTTAATTAATAATAACTCTACTCCGAAGTAGGCCATGATAGTAGAATTTGGTTAATTGTCCTTTTTCTTTTGTGGTGTAACTAGGGGTTTCATTCCCTCCTACCTCTTGGCCATTAGGTTAAATAAAAAAATCAAGGATCCAGAATGCTACCCCAAACCTGGTAACTGACTAGGCACCTTGACCATTATTTGTCAGACATGACAAAGATATATTTTCTAACTAGTGTCACTTGTACCTTCTTCTTAAACTTGAAACTTTCCTGGGAGGAATGGTTTTCCTGTTAGAATTGAATAGTTCTATTCACTTTCTTTTCTAGGCTCACCAGAATCAGCCTACACAGTCCAAGAAGGAGGCGGTCAAGGGTACTGCTAAGAAGGCACTTAGGAGCACAGTGGGTCATGATCTCTCCAAAAACAATGAGATCAACTTGAAAAAGTAAGTAAGAGAAGCCCTGTGGGAGCAGAGAATTAGGTCAGTAAGCCACTGTTACCCGGAGGGGCTGGATTAGCCGGACTTGAGCTGGGGTGGGCTGATTGTGTTGGGTGGAGATGTGGAGAAGTCTTGCTTAGGAAATTGGGAAAAGGGCTTTGTGCTTACCTCTTAGGAATGCCCTCACCATGGCTGCTTTGTGACAGCATAGGCAGTTTTAATTTTTCAGAAAGCTTGCAGAGGGGCGGCTAGGTGGCACGCAGTGAGTAAGAGCACCGGCCTCGGAGTTGGGATGACCCAGGATCGAAACCGGCCTCAGAAAATGAGCACCCACACACAAATAATGACTAGCCGTGTAACCTTGAGCAAGTTACTTAACCCCAATTGCTTTAAAAAAAAAAAAAAAGAAAGCTTGCAGAAAATAATCAAAGGTTTGCCACCCCTACCTTCTGAGAGAAGTTGGATTTTTGCTATTAGAAAGTAACCCTTCTTTCGCTGGCCCTAATCATTCTGTGCTTGGATTATTTCTTGGTCTCTACCTTTGTCTAAAAGCCCTGATGTACAAAGGGACTTAGAACTGTCCTGATGGACAGCCACTTTAGCCAATCAGATTAGTTATTCTTCTCCCTAATTTCACCCCTGGAACTTTTATTTAACTTGATTTCTGCTGCTCTGGCCATTAACATTTGCCCTGAAGGGACCATATTGCTTTATATCTTATACTCATAATTATATTCTTGGCCTCCTGCACCAGTCTGATCTCAATCTGCTCCAGTCCATGTTGTCTGCCGGGCAGTGCAGACCAAATTAGCTGCTCAGCTCTCCACATGGTTTGGCTGTCTCAGAATTTGATCTGGCATTAGCCTCTAGATTAAGGGTTCTGCCTGGCATTTCAGCTCAACAAACTGTTTAAGTCTCTGCTATATGCAAGGCCATTAGAGAGGCTGTTTTTCTGTGTGGTCTGGCAGGGCTTTCTCTGCATATCACAGACTGAATCTGCAAGGTTCTTTACTCACATAGGAAATAAGGTTCCTAGAATCTTTTAGCATCTTCCTTCCTTTTCAATGACTTTCCATGTAGAGATTTCTAAACTTGGGCTCTGTTTGTCACCAGTTCTGAATTCTGGCTTTGAAGATCATAACCAGAGAAAGATTAGCATCAATTGCTTTGGGTCTAGATACCATCAGTCCCTTCTTTATCCTGTAGAACAAGAATCCTTACCTGTTCCAAGGCCTTTTCTGCTTCCTATCAGGCCCCTTTCCCCACTCACTCCTTGAGCTCTCCATGTCTCCTTCTTTGCCATGGGTAATCATAAAATATGGGGAGAAATAAAAATTACAGAGAGGTTAAAGGCCTCTGTTAGAGTCTGCCCATCCTGTTGCCTGGCCTATTTATTTAGCATGGTAACTATGGGGGGTTGGGTGCGGGGGCTTAGAGAAGATCTGTGTTTTGAGGCAAAGACCCTGTTCCCAGTCAGGTTCTGTAAGAAACAACATCTGAAATTGCCTTTCATGCTCTTTCCCAATGAGACAGTGGCCAAGGCTCCTAGAACAGTTTGGCCTAACTCTGGTTTCTCCCACAGGTCTGGGCCCAAATCCCTTTCAGAGGAGGACTCTGTCAGCTCTGAGCCCACTGTCAAGGAAGGGCTGATGCCTGTCCAGGAGGAGGAGCCTGTGCCGGTGCAGGAGAGACCCAGTGTTGAAAGGGCCTCAGCTTCAGGACGACCAGGACCAAGCGAGGTACTCTTCTTTCCCTTGTCCCCCTTTTTTTCTTATTCCTTGAATAGCTGAAATAACCTTTGGAGCGTCCATGAAATGTCTCAGAAAAGCAAGCGTGGAGCTCTGGGAGATTTTCCTTCATTCCTAGTTGGAAGATGATATTGCTTAAGATTACTTCTGAATCTGTCCACAGCCAGGTGGGAGGGTCTACTAAAGATCTGAGCTCAACAGACCATGTTCTTTGTCTTCTGGTACAAATTTGCCCCCGAATTAGGCTGCCCTTACATCCTTGGTTATTGATAAGTATGTTCAATAAATATTTAAGCACCCACTGAGTGATAATAAATAATTCAGGTTTGAGAGGGAGGTTATGTTTCTTTTTCCTAGGGGAATACAGAATCTAATCAGATTTAAACAAGAACAAGAACAACAGATTAATGATCAATTAGCACGAAGATCAAGGAAGACTTACCTGTATTACCCCTAGAACATTGGTAGAGGATGAAGGGGAAAGACTTTTAGAGGAGGTAGACCTTGAGCTATGAATGAGAGGGTTATGGTTTGGCAGGGAGGAGAAAGGGAAGTCATCATGTGTGTAGATCAGCCTCAGAGAAGACTTAGAAGGTGGGAGGAGACTTGACTCCTCCAAAAGGTATAGACTTAACTCTAGCAAGCAACCCCGGGGGACAGAAGGGAGCCAGATGGGGTTCCTGGGTACAAATTCCCGTGAGTAGTATTAGAGCATCCTGTCCTGGTAGGTTTTCCCCAGAAGAGATGCCCATCCCCCCTGTGGTACAACAGACATGCCCAGGGAGGGAAATCTTTCAGCAGTTGAGACACCTCTTAAATATGCAGCAGTTACTAGGCATTGTGAGCTGTTCTATGCTTCAGAGGAGTTCAGGAGTTAGACTTTAGAGTACCTTAGCAGAAGGATGTGGTAGGGAGAAAGAATCATGCTTGGTACATGTCTAAGTCTCCCCTGAAAGTTGTCTCTTCCTGATGGAGCTTTCTGGTGACTCCAGCAGATGCCTGGGATGGAGAACATTGAAAAAGTGGAAGAGGACCCATATGCCAATACAGAGTATGCCAAAGAAATCTTCAAGTACATGAGAAAGAGAGAGGTATGTGATCCCCAGGCCACTGAGGAGCCTGCTGAGGTTACAGAATGGGGAATGTTTTAGCTTCTTTTTTTTTTTAATTACTGTTCCCTGTCTCCTCTCAAGCCTGTGAGCTAAAGACATTGAAAACCTTTGAGGGCCCATAAAATCATTGTCTTTAGAACCAAGGAGGCAAGACCAGGAAGAGAAACTAACTAACTAGCTGAAGAACTGAGCTCTCGAGCTCACTTCTGGGGCTGTTGTAGGAAAGTTCTTCTTTCTCTGCACATGTGGAGAGAATCATGTCCTTTGATTTTGGCCTGATCGTTAGAATTTTTTTCTTCTTTCAGTATGTTCATGAGCAGTGATCATACTCTGTTTTCATCTACTTCTTCCTCTGCCTGGCACCCCCTAGCTCTGTTCTCTGTCTTCACTGTGACCTTCAGTCCCTCAAGCCCTCAGTCCTTCCCCAGGCCGTCACTCAGGATCGCTATTCCCATCTTGAGCCCTTGCTGAACCACTTCAGCGCTGAGCTGTCCTCTACTCCTGAGACTCTTGTTCCCTCCTATTGTGGATCTGATCTTGCTCTGCCAAGCTCGCTGCCCAGTCTGCTATTTACATGCTGCTGAAGGAAGCATCATGAAACCACGTGGACGGGGTTCACTAGGAATTTGTTTCATAATCTCAGTGAGGCCCTCATCGTGGCAAGGCAGTCCTTTCACACTTCTCTAATTGACTCTGTCCCAGTCACCACACTAGCTTTTCCAAACATTTTCTTTCTTCATCAAACCTCCTGTAGCTCCCTTCCTTCTACCTTCTTGGCTGAGAATCTTGCCTCGTGTCTTCCTGAACAATTGAAGGCTATTTGCTGAGAGCTCCCCCTTTTTTTCCCCCATCTTCCATTACTAAGATATCTTCCCCCACTCTCTCCTCCTTCATCCCTGTCTCATATAAGGAGGTGGCCCTTCTCCTTGCCATGAAGATTCCCTCTGCATACACAAATGATCACATACTATCCCATCTTCTCCAGCAGATTTCCCCTTCTGCCATCCCCACTCTCACTATCTATAATCTTTTTCTATCTACTGGCTACATCCCACACGTGCCCTTGCCTTCCCCACCCTTGACCCCTCCATCCCCACTAGCTGTCATTACATATCTTACTCCTTTTTGTGACTGACTACCTCCAGAAGGCAATCTACAACTGCTGCCCCTACTTCTACCCTCTGTCCTCTTAGCTCCCTGCAGTCTGGCTTCCGATTTCATCATTCAAGTGAAAGTGCACTCCCCAAAGCTCCTGGGATTTTCTTCACTTTGAGTCTAGTGCCCTTTTCTCAATTCTCCCCTTGACCTCTCTGCAGCCTTTGACTCTGTCACTCACCAACTCCCTGGGAACACCCTCTTCTTGCTGGGTTCAGTTGACATTGCTCTCTCCTGGTTCTCTTTCTTACAACTCCTCAGTCTTTTGTTTTTTAAAGATTTTAAAATTATTTGTTAATTCATTTCAAATAACACCAACCAATCCATTCATTACATGTTAAAATAACATCTTATGGGGAAAAAAACCTATTTTTCCAAAAAGAATTAGTGAGAAAAGTACCATTTTTTCCACTTGCCAATCTGTTTACTGTCTGGATTCTCACGGCTGCCTCTGCTTTTGATCTCTTCCTGTATGTTGTTTTAGACTGGATCTTCATCGAGGTTGTACCCACTAATTGTGGGCGTTTCCCAGGACTCTACCCTAGACCTCTTCTCCCTCTGTGCTATTTCACTTGGGGGGTTTCATCAACTCTCAAGGTTCTTTGATCATATCTGGCATCTAGGTGATACAATGATAGACTGTCAGGCCTGCAATCAGGAAGACCTGAGTTCAAATTCAGCCTCCTTACTAGCTTCATGACCCTTGGCCAGTCATTTCACTTCTGTTTGCCTCTGTTTCTCCATCTGTAAAATAATAGCACCTTCATCCCAGGGTTGTTATGAGCATGAAATGAGGTAACAATTATAAAATGCTTACACAGTGCCTGGCTGTGGAAGGCTGTGTAAGTGTTTGCTGCCATCACCACCATCATCATCATCATCTTAACAGATGACTTCCTGCTGTATTCATCCAGCCCTCACTTCTCTCCTGACCTCTATCTCATCTTGCATCTCCAGCCGCCTATTTGACATCCAGACATCTTGAATTCCCATTGTCCAAAATCGAACTCATTATCTTTTCCTCCAAACCCCTTCCTCTTGCTAATTTCCCTGTGACTGTCAAGGGCATCACCTTCCTCCCAGTCATTCAGACTGGAAACCTAGGTGTCTTCCTCAACTCCTCACTCTCACATCCCATATCCAATCAGTTGCCAAGTCCTTTTGAGTCTACCTTTGTAACATATCTAATCTCTCCCCATTCCAGGCTATCTTCTACTTAGGGTCAAATAGATTTTCCTTCAGTCCAGGTCGGGCCATGTCACCTCTGCATTTGGCTTTGGAAGCTCTTTTCCACCTGGCCTCTCCCTGCCTTGCTAGTCTTCTCCTGGCTGGTCCTCACATAAACCATACCAGCTCCCAGCTTGGAGCGTTTTCTCTGCCTGTCCCACATGCCTAGAATTTTCTTTTCTCCCATCTCCTGGTTTCCTTCAAGTCTCAACTGAAGTCCTTCCTAGAAGGCTTTTCTCATCCTTCTTATTCTTAGTGCCTTCCCTCTGAGACTGTCTCCATTATCCTGCCTCGTGACGTTTACATGTTGTCTTCTCTGTTAGAAGGTGAGCTCCTTGACAGCAGGGTCCGTGTTTTTGCCTTTCTTTGTATCCCCATTCTTGGCATAGTGCCTAGCACAAACTATATTCTTGAATAAGTCAACTTCCATTTATTATCAGCTCCCAGTTTTCTTCTGTCTCCTATGCTGGAACAGAGGGATCTGGGCTATGCTTCCAGCTGTAATTTTGGCTAAGGGGAGAGTAATCTGCCAGTCTTCTCTTTGCAGAAATAACTAACTGAGGAAAGCCAGAGCCAAAGAGGTTGGTGTGCGGAAGTTTCCATTCTTGGTCTTTCCCTTCAGCCCAGCCCACACTGGCACAGTTGTGCAGGGGCTTGGGGTCTTGGCTTTCTTTGATTTCATTGCTCCCTTAGTGGAGATAGCTTTCCTTAGAAATTAGTCTTTCACAAAGCGTCAGCCCATGCTCGCCTATCATTTGAATTCTGCCCATGTGTTCTAAAAATGAAAGTGTCCCTTTCCTATTAAGATTTGGACCAAAGATCTAAGGGCCCTTTCAGGTAGCACCCGGATCCAGGAGGGAAGAGGGACAGGAAGGTAGGAGCTGTGTGCTGTGACTGCTCTGGTCAGTCAAGTCACGTCAAGTCAGCTCTGTTCCTCTTGACCACCAGGAGATCTTCCCCATCTCAAACTACATGGTCAAGCAGCATGACATCAGCAAGGACATGAGGGCCATCCTGGTGGACTGGATGGTGGAGGTGCAGGTGAGTGTGGCTGGCAGCCTCTGACAGGGAGACTCGTGGGAAGAGGTTTCAGAGAGAGCAGCTGCATGAGCCCATCTTAGGAGAAACAGGTAGGCAGCAAGACTGGCTCCTCCCTGTTCTATGCATTGTCTTCTTCTGTACCTCAGCACCTTCCTTTCCAGGCTCCTTTCTTCACAAAAATGTCTGATTGGGGCTCGCTGTGATGAGTCCTATTAGGATTTGCATTTCAGTAGGGGACAGTGTGGCCTTGGGCCTTCCTCAGGCGCCTGAAATTCATTTTGACCAAACGGTGTCTTCGGCAAAAGGCCTCTGAGCTTTGGGTGGGGAAGGGAACATGGGGCGTTGATGGATTTAAAGAATAACCCCTTATTTCAGTGGGGCTTTATGTTTTCTCATGCGTTCTCTTGATCAAAGGCAGTGTGGGAGTAGAGAGCATGGTGCTTATTCCCAGCTATGGATCATGAGCGGAAGGCTTAAAAGGCCATAAAGAAAATGACAGAACTGAGATTCCCTTGGGCCTTGGACGCTTCCTTGCCTCTAACAAAGGGTCTCATTCCGATGACTTTTCTAGCACTATTTTACTCCATGACCTTATTGTGGCCCAAGAGATGACCCTGAGTGCTTAAGTCTATGGCAGATCCTCCCAAGCTGGGCCCACTGACAATACTGCTTCCCAAGAACTAGCCTAGAAAAAAGGCAGAGGCTTATTACTGGGTTGGTTGCACGGTAATGAATATTTTAGCCACAGCAATTCTTCCATGTTGTAGAGGATGATTCTAACCTCAAGGGACTTAAAATCTAATTAGAGAGAAGATAGAAACAGGAAAATTAAATAACAATGCAACATGTAATTGTTGTAGAATTGGGGTGTATATGTGTGTGGAATTATTGTGGCCTGAGGGGCTTGAATAAGCTTCACCGAAGAGGTAAAGCCGAAGTTAAGCCTTGAAGGGAGGAGCCTCAGTAGAAGGATAATTCTGTGGACGGCCAGGCCATGGCTGGAAACTATGGCCGTGTTGTTTCCCTCAATGATGTTAGCTCCCCGTCCTCCCACAGATGCTGCCAGGTGAGGGGGAATGACAGCATGGAATGTTTGGGTTTGTTGGAATTGTCTTTTCTCATGACCCAGAGCTGCAGCTTCTCCCAGAAGGGTAGGGTATTATTGGACTATGGACTGTGGCTTTTGTGACAGGGAGAGAATCTTTGTCTTGTTCTTTTCACAACCTTTTCCCTTTTGTAGCATCAGGGTAAGTAACTGGCACTTGGCTGGCTGCTTCCCAGATAAAGGCCTTAATGGCATCCCTTAGCTTAGGTGTCAACTAGAAGTTCTCTTGGGCTAGATCCCTGGGAGGAGCCTCCTAGGGCAAGGGCTGCCCTTTTCTGTTCATTTTCCCAGGCTTTTTGTTTCAATTCTTTCTTGTTTGAAAACTGTAGGTCTGTCTGATTTCTGACTTGTAGCCATGCCCCTTCTGGGTCTTATCAGTTACATACTTTTGAGTGTGTATATACCACCTCCTAGTAGGAAGCCAAAATCAGCTAGAAACAGCCTGGATGACAGAGGAAACCCTGTTTGGCTTAGGTTTGGGATATGCTGTCTCCTTTTTAGGAGAACTTTGAGCTGACCCATGAGACCCTGTACTTGGCAGTGAAGTTGGTGGATCACTACTTGATGCAAGTGGTATGCTTGAGGGACAAGTTACAACTGATTGGATCCACTGCCATCCTGATTGCATCCAAATTTGAGGTGAGTCCTTGGCTGTGATCACAGAACCTTGAGAAGAAGCATCATGTGAACTATTTCTTACCCTGAATGCCTTCTTGAACCCCATCAAACTCTATGTGCCCTGCCCAGTAAGAGAGCCTACTGTTAAGCTGCTAGAGCTGAATGGAGTCAGGGTTAGCATTTTCTCCATTTCCTGAGTATCTCCAACATCCTTCAAAACTGCCTTCTGGAGAGGGGTGCGAGGGCTGGGGGCTGTATGCCGTAAGCATGTACATCCACATAGAGTGATTCCAATGCCAGCTTGCTGCCGTCTCATATCTGTTCCCACAGAGGATGCCAGGGAAAACGGGCTGGAGCCTCTCTGTGCCTCTTGTTAACAGTGATTGGAAGTACAATAGATGAAATGAGACAGTATATTCCCTGCCAGGGCTAGCTCTTCTTTTCCCTTGGGCCCTGTCTTGATAACCAGAGTTCCCTCTTTCTTTCTGTGAACTAACCTTCACGATTTTTTAGGTAGTGACTGAGTCTTGTCTTGCTCTCTTCTGACCTTTTCTTCAGTTAGGCATAAGAAATTCTAGGACTCTGGAATAAGAAACAATACCTTATTCTAAGACCCTCAAAAGGAGTTTGTTTCTAATGAGTCTTTCAGGTCAGCCACTGGTTTTCAGAGATGACTGTGGAGGCCTGTGCCCAGAATTAGGGATTTCTTCTATCCTCTCCCTCTCCTCATTCTTTTGAGCACCTTAGCCTAAGGGGATGGGCACTATCTTATTCCCATGTAATTCTTTTGTCTTTGCTTTTAGGAACGTTGTCCACCCTGCATAGATGATTTCCTGTATATTTGTGATGATGCTTATCAACGCGAGGAGCTTCTCGCCATGGAAATCAACATCCTCCATACCCTCAACTTTGATATTAATATTCCTATTGCCTATCGTTTCCTGCGCAGATTTGCCAAGGTGAGAGGAAGTCAATATAGGTCACACAGGCCTCTGTCTACCCTAGGATGCTCTTCTAGCATGGGATCAAGGGCAGTTTCTTCATTTCCTAATCCAGGACGACATTATGAAATATTTGTAAAGTATTTTGCAAGCTTTAAAAGTGGTATATAAATACTAACTCTTATTATTCAGAAAGCAGGTAGGAGTACTAGGAGGCTGGAGACAAGGGTGCGGGGTAGGAGGGTCTTTTGGGTCATTTTGCCTAGGCCTATTGCTAATCTACAAACCATCCCGTATGTCATGGACTGGAAAGGTACCTGTAGGGTGCCGCCCTTGGGGCAGAGTTCAGGCAAGGAGAGACCATGAGAAAGAAAGATTCTTGTTGGAATTGACACCTGGGGACAGAATGTCAGTGATGTAAGGGATGTTGGGGGCTCTCTAGAGCGACCCTCATGCGAACACGAAACCCCCTCCAACATCCCTGCTTGTAGAGTCCCAGTGAAGGGGAACGTTCCATGCTCTGAGAAGGCACCATCCACTTTTTGTTATCTTGAATTGTGAAGATCTTCCTCTTTGCAATCCTGATCTCTTCCTTGTTGGATCCCTTGAGCCCCTTCCACATGACAACTTTTCAGTGCTTAAATACCACAGACATGGTCTGCCCTGCCCCAGCACCCCAAGCCTTACCTTCTGGAGGCTAAACATTCTCCGTTTCTTTCATCAGTCTTCCTCTAGCTTCCTGTGGCATGGTTTCGAGTCTTCTCTTCATTATTTTCTTCTGGAAACACTCTAATTATTTCCTAAAGTGTGACACTCTCTCTATTGGCCCCACCTCTAGTGTGCCCACGTCAACATGGAGACCCTGACCTTGGCCAGGTTCATCTGTGAGTTGACTCTGCAGGAGTATGACTATGTCCAGGAGAGGGCCTCAAAGCTAGCTGCTAGTTGTTTCTTCTTGGCTCTCAAGATGAAGAATGTTGGAAAGTGGGTAAGCATTTGGATGGGAGCCCAGGGTGGGCTGTGTTTCTGGGTCAAGCAGAAGACAGCAAAATGGACTGGGGGGGGGGGGGACGTGGGTTAAATCCCCAATATCTGTAGTCAAAAAGTCTACCACAAGGTAGGGGCTAACAGAGTGGGAGAAGACTCAGAAGAGGTTTAAAGTGGCCTACGTGGTAATTGGCGCACATGCCCTTCACTTACAGGAGAGGCCTTTGGGGTACAGAGTAAGGAGGTGGGAATGTAGGGCAGCCAGTACCCCTCATTCAGCATCCCTGGCATGGCTTAGGAAAGATCACATCCACCCCTTGGGCTCACAAAGACTACACTTCTTGCTTCCTCTAGACTCCCACATTAGAACGTTACAGTGGATACCGGAGCACAGATCTCTTCTCCTTGGTCAAGAGGCTCAACTTCCTGCTGACTTACCAGCACCATGACAAACTCAAGGCTGTGCGTACCAAGTACTCTCACAAGTAAGAGGCTGGGCTCTCTGCTGGGACAAGGGCTCACGTAAGGATTTGGAGACCAAAAGTTGTAACTTTTCTGGCTCATATGAGGAATACTAATGGCTGCTGGCTTCAGATAGGATTCTTTTGAACCTTCTTTTCTGATTTTAACCAGTGGAGTAGACAATGAAGGGAGCTCAGGGTAGCTATAATCCTAGTTACTACCTTCAAAGTCTGTTACATGGACATAACTATCTCCTTAAAAGGAATACACTAAAAGCCTTCCTCTCTTTTAGCCTGCTCAGAAGGGAAGGCAAGGCCTTCATGCTCATCGGAACCCCTTTATTCTTTTTTTTTTTTTTTTGCTTTTTTGGAGGGCAATTGGGGTTAAGTGACTTGCCCAAGGTCACACAGCTAGTTTTTGTCTTAAGTGTCTTAGGCCGGATTTGAACTCAGGTACTCCTGACTCCAGTGCCAGCACTCTACTCACTGTGCCACCTAGCCACCCCGACCCCTTTATTCTTTAAAGATAATTTCCCAATGTTAATAAATGATCATTGAATCCTCTAGCCAAAACAACTGTGAATTTTAGATGAAATATTCTGTACCCTTACTTACCTCTTCATGGTGAGGAAGGAGTGGGAATCAAGACAAGTCATTCTAATTAATCTGTCTGGCAGTATGTCAGTATTTCCATTTACTCCATTTTGGTTGTGTGTATGTTTATTTTGGTTTGACTATCTTTCATATAGTTTAACCCATGGTTCTTTGAAATCCTCATTTGTTGTTTCTTCTGGCACAATAATGTTCCATTATATTCACAGAATTTTTGCCATCCTGCGATCAGTGGGCAACTCACTATGTTTTTAGATTTTTTGCTACCACAAAGAATATTGCTATGTAGATATAGATATATGTAGGTTTAGCTGAGGCCTTCCTTCTGGTCTAGTGTTTGTTTGGGGTTTAAAGTGGGTTGTCTGAGCCAAACTCTCCAACCAGTCACTGGAGTGACTCTTCTGGCTCTGTTGGACTAAGTCACAGCTTTACCAGCTGCACACTTAGTGTGACTGCTTTTGCTGTCTTTCATTCTATTTGCCAGTTCGTTGGACATAAGGTGAAACCTCAGTTTTTAATCTGCATTTCTCTCATGATTAGTGGTTCAGAGTATTCTTTCATAGGGTAGTTGATATTTTCTTTTGAGAAATAATTGTTCTTATTCTTTGAGTGTTTGTGGAGAATGACTTTTGGTCCTTACACATTTGTGTGTGTGTGTGTGTGTGTGTGTGTGTGTGTGTGTGTTTTGATATTATACTTTTGTCGGAGCTTTTTGATACCAAGATTTTATCTGCAATCAAGTTTCTCTTCTTATTCTGGTTACCTTGGATTTTTGGTCTCTGTCCCCAATTCTTGAATGTAGTGGTAGTAGTAGAAGATAGCAACTAACATATGGTACTCTAAGGTTACTGAAGTACTCTTTTACTTATGTTATCAATTGATAAACATTAAGTGCCTACCTACTATGTGCCAGGCACTGTGCTTAAGTTCTTATTTCATTTGTTTCTCACAATAGCCCTATTCCCATTTTGTTCTTGAATTTTTAAATGATACATCAAAATTAATTCTATTTTATAGAAAACTCTGCTGAGTATATTTATATTTATATTATTAATTTATTATTATTATATATAATATTTATATATAATTATATATATAATTTATAATTATATTATATTTAATATTATTATATATATTATTTAAAAATATATTTATATAAAACTCAAATAAGACTAGTTTGTGGTTTGTCATTTATTGAACTCTGGACTGGGCTCTTGGGTTTGATCTTATCTGGGTCTTATCTCATCTTTGATTCAGTTTTCTTTACCCCCTCCTTTTTTTTTCTTTAACCAAAGAAGCTCTCTACAGTATAGGTTGAGATCTTGGTACCACCTTCATTCCCTTTTTATCCTATTATTTCTGTTGAGATTTGAAACCTTCTATTCCTCCAAGTTGTTTGTATTAAGTTTTGAACCCATAGCTCCTTGGATGTTGAATTGATATAGGACTAAATCTTTAAATTAATTTCATGTTTTGGACTTGACCCAATTATGAACAGTCAGATTTCTTAACTCCTTTATTTGTTTTTAAGAAACTAAAATTTTTCTTGAAAGGACAAGAAAGTCAATGCCCAGATGACTTCATCTTCATATCAAAGTAAAAACACATGTAACTTTAGTGTAGTTTAGATTGTTTGTCATGTAGCCTTCCTTTCCACTACCCTTCCTGATAGAGTAAAGAACTCATCAGCAATTTAATCTTCTAAGACAAGATACATTACTACTAAATCCTAGAGAGCAGCCATTGAACCCAATAGTGAAGAAATATCAAGATATTCACAAATCCAGCTTCAGTTTATCACCTTAGTCAACCCAGCACACTGCAATGGACCCTTTCTTTCTGCCTGCCGGGCTGCCTTCAGCAGGAGATTTGTTTCTCTCTGTCACTTTGTGGGTTCTGTAGCCCTAAGGTTTGTTTAGAGTCATTTTTTTATAGGTATCTGAGGTAGTTATGGGGGGAGCGCATGGAGTTTTCCTGCTTCTATGCCACCATCTTCAACTCCTTTATTTTTATAAAGAATTTTGTAGGGGCGGCTACGTGGTACACTTAATAGAGCACCAGCCCTGGAGTCAGGAGGACCTGAGTTCAAATCTGGTCTCAGCCACTTAACACAAAAACTAGTTGTGTGACCTTGTCACTTAACCCCAATTGCCCTCCAAAAAGTAAAAAAAAAAAAAAAAAAAAAAAAAAGAATTTTGTAATTTACATTTCTGGACATCATTCCTACCTGTCTTTTTGGTTGGTGGTTCGATAGAAAAGATCGCTGTTCTTTTGTTTGTCCTCTGCTACTTTATTGATTATTTATCTTGATTATTAGTTTCTTTCCTGCTTCTTTTGAGTTTTCTTAGTATAAAACATTTTGCCACTTGCAGATAGGGATGCTTTTGTTTTCTTTTTGTCAATGATACTACCTTGTATTTCTCTTGGGTTGTAGCTATAGCTAGCATTTTTAGAACTGTGTCATGTAATAGTGAGAAAGGGGCATTCTTGCTTTACTCATATTTGTTGCAAAGTGAGAACTAGGTATATAAACTATTTAAATGTGCCAAAGCCTTTCCTATTTGATTTGGGTGAATTTATAACAAATGTTAACAAGAAGGAAACTAAAGTCTGACAAAATGCTAGAAAAATCAAGTTTGAAATATCTTTGGTGATTTCTGAACTGCCTTTCCTGCCTCCCCTGATTCTTACAGAATCTTCTTTGAAGTTGCTAAAACTCCTACCTTGGACATGCTGAAGCTGGAGGACATTCTGAAGAACTCAGTCTGAAGCACAAAGCAGGGGAGCCATGTGGGGAAGCCTGAGGCTAGCCTTGTAAATAGACTGTAAATATTTTGTCCTGTCTTTGTCTCCTTCTCCTTGTCATCATGTTTGTCCCCTTCTGTCTGTCTGTCTGAACTCATGTCATTTTAAGGAAAAAACCGAACTTTTTAAGAGGAAATAGTTCTAAAGTTTTGATTAAAAACTAAATACAATTTTGTTAAGTGCCTCCCCTCCCCTCTTATTCTCCAGGGGCAGATGAGGTGTCAGAGGGTAAAAACCAAGCTCCTACCCTCCCTGGGGAAGATGCCAACGGCTTCTTGCCATAAGCCATTCCTTTACTGCTAGTAGTTGTCCCCACGGCCTGCCCTATTCTGGCTTCTCTGATTCTTTAGTTACTGCTCAAAGAGGGGGCATATTGCTACTCAGATACTGAGCCCTTAACTGCGTGATGCTTTGTGCTTTCCCTCCTGCTTCTCTGCATCTGCACAACAACCTTTAGTTGCTTATAGAATATATAGAATAAGGGGCTTTCCCCCTTTTTCCGAAGTTTTGCCTTTAGTAGCTAGGAAGGATTCCTGTAGTTGGTAGTTAAGGGAGCTGAACAATAGGCAGCTCGGGGAGGGGAGATGGCTGCGAAGCAGCCTTTCCCAGCCTACCAATGAACTGGCAGTTTGTCTGTTTGTCCATTCCATTCTATTTGTGTGTATGTGATGTCATTAATGTGTTGGTCAGAGGTGCTTGTGGAGGCCTTTGGTTTGTGGCAGGTGTTGGCCAACACTTTGAACTGATCTGTGCCTCTGACGATCTTTACCTTTAATGACTGAAAAAATATCTATGCCACAGACCATCCCTCAGTACTCACAAGGGATTGAAGATCAAAATTCAAATTGTGCCATTGCCTCAAAATCCTAGTGGTTGGCAGGGCTAGACACATCATTTTTCCATCCTCTAGGATGAGAAAGCTTGAGAAGAGCAGCTTTGAAACAACTGTGATTTTGTGCTAATAGGGGACAAATATGGCCTGATTTTCCTTCTTCCTTACCTCCCTCTGCTGGAGGTGCTAATATACAATGAGTGACTAAAGAATTAGGCTGAGCTTGAGGCCAGAAGCTTGGAAATGACAGTAGTAAAGCCAAGACTTGTTACAGGGGAAAGTTAGTTTGGTGCTGATTCATTTGAGTGGTCTGATATTAACTTCTTGACTGATAGCTTAGGGGCTATCATTTATATACAATTGAAGCACCTGCTTCCCAGGCCTTGCTCTATTCTTTGGCTTCAGAAGCCACATTGGAGAGTATGAGAAAGACTGTGTAATAGAGAGGGGTGTGGATTGGATCCTCCAAGATGTTTCTGTAGTGATCCCCCAAAGTGTCACTGAACCCCTCCTCCCCCTTCCTTCAATTCTCCATTCTAAGAGGGCTGAGGCTGTTGCCTACAGCAGCATGCTGGCTTTTACCCACTTTACTGCAGCCCAGTCTAGCTCTCCCCCTCTTTGTCTTTCCCATTACCAAGCCCTTTATTACCCTAGGAATGAGAAAGAGACACACCTGCACTGGGGCCTTTTTTAGTAGCCCCCTTACACCTGGGTTCTGTGCACTGGCCTTTTATTGTTACTATTTATGTTTCAGTATATGTTTTGACAGAAAAATTTATTTGAAATTTAATAAAGAAGTTTGAAAAACAGTACTCTAGTTATTTTTACATTCTTAGGTTCAGATTCCATTAACTTCTGACTACCTTTTAGCAGGACTTGACTTAATGAGTGTAGCTACTGTGTAATGCAAAGGACAGGGGTAAGCACTCCAAGTAACATCCTGCAGGCTGAGCCCAATCAGGGAAATCAGGGTTTTCAACAAAAGAATCTAGAAATGGACAAGAAAGCCCTCTTCTTGCTAACTGGACTTAGCAGAGGAACAGAATGGGTTCCCTCATGCTTGTAGGGGACAAAGTTATTTATTGTTTAGGTCTCAGGCAAAGACACTTTTTAAGAAAGTGGGATTCAGGGGCTGAAGCTTAAAGAGGCAAAACTGAGGGAAGGAAGAAGTAAACTACAATTTTCCTTTATAAAAATCTGCATGGGGAAAGGAGGAGGAAATGACACAGGAGAAAGTCAGTTGACTTTGGAGGGAGCTGGACTTGCATTCCAACCTAGCTTGGGTGTGAAGAGAGAAAGAACAGTCATTTCTTTGGTTTCCTGAAGAACATGCTGGGGCTCTGGGCAAGCTGGTCTTGTTCTACAGAAGGGACAGCAATGGAGTAGAGTGCATGGACCATGGCAAGAAGCATGTTCCTGGGTGGGGAATGGACATCTTGGGAGGTGACCTCCAAGCAAGGGTCCTACTTCCTATCACAAAAAGAGGAGGGGGTGGGGGTTCCAGGGGCTCCATGTAGATTCAGAGGCAGGATGACAGGCTCAGTAAGGATAAGGGTAGGAAGTAAAAAGGTAGCAATTCTAATGATTTCTGTGATCCCATGACAAAAGAGTGACATAATGGATGAGAAAGCAAAACCCAACCATTCACTGTACATAAAAAATACCACATCTACAAACTAAAGATGAAGAATATGACAAGGAAGCCGAACTGAGTAAGTACAGTGGCTACTTTGGGCTCGAGAACAGAAGGGGGAGGTGCAGGCGAGGCGGGGGGGCTACAGGTACAGAATGTGGCAGACATGGTCACTGTGTCAGGAATTTTTCCTTATTACAAGGAAACATCATTAGGTAGTGGTACATGTCCAGAAATGGCAGCATCTGAAGCCAAAGGGAATCAGTAGTTATGAATAATTTTTACAAAGCCATGTTACTTAGAGTGATTTTTTTCCTAAGAGTAACCCTGGGTATAGCAGTAGTGGGGAACATGGGGCATCATACTCACTAGGCGAAGGTCTGGAGAAGAGATGGCTTGCCCTGTCCATCTGTAGGAGCTTGGAATCCATGACTGATCGCCCCTGAAATCACTCACAAGGAGCCTGAAACTGTACATTCAACCATTTATTAGTGGCCTGAAACACAAGCGCAATTTTGTTTAAACTCTGGACTGATGTTACACTGGGGAGGAGGGGCTGGTGTGGATTTGTGGACATTTTTTTTTTGCTTTTGGTATGCTCTTTGCCACTTCACCATCCAGCTTCCTCCCTCCAGTCCAGGCTCTGCTGCTGAACAGGAGCCTTTGAAAACAAACAAGCAAACAAACAAACCCCCCCCAAAGACAACGGAAACCAACAGATTACAGGTGAGCAGACGAATATGAAAGAACAATCGCAATTTCACTGAGTACATTAAGCACACGTGGCTGTCCTTAGGGAAGGACGCAGATTGGGGTAAGCAGCTGATTACAGTTCAGTTCCATTATGTTTCATATTTCTGATCATTGCTTGTCCTAACTCAACTTCTTCCTCTGTACCATGGGGTAGCCAACAAGGACAAGGCTAGCAGAGAGCCTGTCCCTTCTAAGCTTACTGCAGGAAGCTGGCAGCTGCCATGGCTCCCATTGTTGTCCCTGACCTGGGGATCCTGGTGCTCAGGAGATGCAGCCAGGGGCCCTCTGCAGAGGCTTTTCATATCTTTGAGCTTAGAAAAGCCAATTCTTTCTCCTTGGCGTCTGTTCTAACCACGTACTGACCCCACATCTAATTACAGAACTTGTCACAAAACCAAGAGGGAACAATACATAAACTCTCAACTCTCAATCCCTGCCCGATCCCTTTCTCCCTACACATCTGGGGCTTAGAGAAAAGTTGGGCCTTTGCAAGTTTGTCATCTGTAGATGACATCCCCCTCCCCCAATCCCCATCCTACAAGACAGATCAAGGCTGTCCTTCCACATTGCTGTGAGCAACTCAAGGAATTACATTCAAGACTACATAGGAACAATCACCCCAAGAAGCAACCCACCCCTTATTTGCCTGAAATGACTTCTCTGAAGGTGACAGAGATGGATGGTGAGGGCCTGGTCCCATTGCCTAAGCAACTATATTACAGCACTGCTTCAGCGAGGCCCCTGCAGGGTGAAATCACTCCTGGGGCCCAAGGGCAGCCCCTGTGAAGGAGGGAACTGATCTTGCTTTGTTCCAAGCACTAGGCTGGTCCAGGCAGAGCAGGAGCTCAGCAGGTTCCTTTCCTTGGCACCCTGAGCCTGCTAGGAGGGCTGGCTAGGCATCGGAGCAGGAGGGAAAGGCAATGAAAACTGAGCTAGCAAGCCGCACCTGCTCTGACCCGCCTTCCCCCTTCTTCCCCATCAATGGTGATCCCTACTCTAGTATAAGACTCACTCTAGGCTGGGCCTGCAGCCAAGCCAGTTCCATCCTGACTCAGGATGGAAGAGAAGAGGATTCTGGAGGGCCAAGGGTTTGGGGATGTGGACACTGGCCAGATCAACAACAGCACAGCACAGAGCTAGCATCTATATTAGCAATCTGAACAAAATGAAAAAAGCTACGTTCAGTTTGGCCACCACTGGGGGGCGGGGGAAAGCAACAAAAGAATCCCAACTCTGCCTAGACTCCCCAGATCAACGGCGGCCCTGGCCTACTGGCCTCTCCCGTGTGTGCCTTTGCATGCACAGACGTGTGTCCATGCAGGGGCCACAGGGGTGTTGATAAAGGGAAAGGGCTTTTAGCCCCAGAGGAGCCTAGGAGGGGGGGGGCAGTCAAAGCAAAAGTCTCCAAGATGGCTCATCCCAGGGACAAATAAATTAATGCTGTAGATGCTTAAATAAAAGTTTAAATATTTTCTTCCATTTATGTACTATACTTTCTTCTTTAGATTTATGGCCAGAGCTATTTTTTTGGCATCACAATTTGACAAGACGGCATGAGGGATTTTTTTTTCCCTGTCTGTTTTGAGCTCCCCATTTTCAGGTTGGAAAAGTGTCCAGGACCAGGATTGATCTGATATACCCCAATGATCCAGTCCCAGAAAAGAACCAAGGAAGAGCTCTGCCTTCGTCTTGAGGTGTGGAGAGGCCATCTTTCTAGCTCCCAGCCAAAGGGCTTGATTAGTTTGGGGGCAGAGGGGAGAGAAATTTGTCTGTGGATGTTTTAGGGGCTCACAGGAGCTGGGGCATCTCCCCTCTAGACGCTAGGGCCTGGCCAGATTTGCCTGCATTGTAACAGGCCTTCCAAACAACAAAATCCCAAGCAAATTTAGGGTTGGGAACAACTGGGATTTGTGTTTTGGTTTTGGTTTTCCTTAGAAGGTAGAGAGGACGCTCTGAGTCACCTGTTGTTGCTGTGTGACCGCAGGCTCCAAGGCAGCAGCACCCTGGGCTGCAGAGGTGAAGGCCAACTCTGCCAGCCTAATACTGGCAAGAGGGGAAACAGCCTGGCAACTGTCAAGTGAGTTGTGGACCATCCTGACAGTTTGTCTGGAAAAGTCAGGACTAGCTGCATGGGATGGGGCCTGGGCTATTAGCCCAACATAGTCTTGAAGGTAGAGAGACCCAGGAGAACTCCTAGATCCCAGACTTCAAGGCATGTTGGTTGAGAGGGGGTGGGGAAGAAAGAAGGAGCAGAAAGGGAAGGAAAGAGGGAGAAGGAAGGGGAAGAAGGGGACAGAGATGGGGGGAAGAGAGGAGAAGGTGTATGGAGGAAGGGAAGGGGGGAGAGGGGAGGGAGCAAGTTCAGCACTAGTAGATAGCTTTGACCTTTCTGCTCCCCTGTCCAGGGCCTGGCTTAGAATTGGGAGAGTGGAACAGAAGTGGCCTGGACATCAGCCCCAGCAGCGGCTTTGAAGGCTCCACAAGGATGTATCAGATACCACAGCTGTGTTAGAAGTTGGAACACTGATGGGGATGCCCAGAAGTCTGAGGTTCCTGGGCATGGCAGTAAGTTACAGAAGAACTTTATCAGGAGCCTTAGAATCCAAGTTGTATTTTCAGTTCTTAAAAAAATATATCCATCTCTCCATCTAGCTATGTCTCTATCTATCTTTCCATAATCTATACAGCAGCACAAGGGTGAATGACTCTTTTGGCTCGAAAAGCCAGCCAGAATGCGAGCGAAGCACTGGCAGATGGCATGCAAGCTTGGGTCAAGGCAGCGGGGGGGTCTTGCGAGTTTCTGGAGATTCCATCAAGGTACTAGTAATAAGCGGCAGTGGGTGGCATGGGCCATTCACCTGCAATCAGGCTTGGACTCTAGAGTCCATCGGGTACCTGATCAAAGCTATTCACAAGCATGCACGCAGACACAGACACACACAAATACCCCCCATTTCCCCTCCCATCCACCCACATATATGTGTATGTATAATATATGTATGTACACATATACACACACAGGCAGCATAGACTGCTTGCAGAGAGTCTGCAAGCAGAAAGGCGAGTTTCTGACATGCATGATGAGTCTCGGGGCAAGGGGACGTCAAGGTAGCACAGTTAAGTTTAGGCCACGATGGGAGCTCAACTCAGGGATAGTAAAGGATGCAGCCATGTAATTAAGGCCAGGGGAGAAGTCCCTAGGACCTAGTTCCCATCCTCTATGGCACACAGCCACCAACTCTCAAGGGAAAGCCAAAGACATTCTAGAATCCCAAGTCACAGTATCAGCCAGGTAACCCTGACCCAACAGCAGCACCCAGAGAAGGCCATTCTTGTAGATCCTAGGCATGTACAGAAGCTTAAGTCATTTAACCAGAGCCAGTCCCAAAGCACAGAGAGGGAGAACCGAAGAACAACTCCATTCAACCATCTTTGGCCAGTGTGGAAACAGAAACCTCTAAGGAAACCTGATAAAGTTGAGAACGTCACAGTAGTGGAAAGCATTGTCTGACAGCCCTCCCGAGGGGCTGTCTGTCCTGGAATAATTGGGTCTGCAGTCATTAGGTTTAGAGTCACTGTTGTCATTGGCATGGTTGTCAGTCCACCAGGAAGTGGCTTGGTGTCAGGAAGTTCCAAGCTGTAGGTCTCCTTCCCTTCAGCATTTCATAGGTTGTGGCTAATGTCTTTAATACCTTGGAGGATCTTCTTCACGTGACCAACCTTTCTGATTCCTAAATCCTTTATGGGGGGAAAAAAGAAGAAGTTAGCTTGTTGACAGCCACCCAGTCACTTGGCCAGAGAAGGGGACAATGAGAGAGCAAGGGCCCTGATGAGCTTGTGGCTTCCCCAACATGCCAAAGCCCGGTTGGTAGCAGCTGAGCCATCGGAGGATGGTGATGAAAGTGCCTGGGACAAAACCTCTTCAGGCCGAGATCTCAGGTGTACGCTAGCAAAGGGTTCTCTGTGCCACACCCCATCTAGCGCCAGGGCTGGACAGAAGAGTCGGAGGGATGTCTGTTTCTCATGGTAGAGGGAGAGGTGGCTGCTGTCAGTTCTGGGCAGGGGGTAAGGTAGGGAGCTATGAGGAGTCCTTAGGTGAGGCAGGAAAGGGACAATAGTCTTTGGATCCACAGTCCTTGTCCTTCTATTCTCTGGTACAAATAATTTTTGTACTTTACCTGGAAGGAGAGCTTGCTCAGCTCAGTTCCCAGGCCCTGTGGCGGGCCTCACTTCTGTGGAGCCATCTGTGTCAGGCTGCTTGTGAGGCCAGCAGTTTGTCTGCCAGTGGGCACAGAGCAAGAAGTCTCAGGCTCCACCTCACACCTGAGTTTCTAAGGCCAAGGCTCCCATTATAATTCTCATGCCTTTTCCTCCTGGGAGGCAAGAGTTGAGAATCTGTGCGCACTGACTTAGGGGTTCCACCTGGTCCCTTGTTTTCCTCATCTGGATTTTCCACTAGAGAATATGTTGAAGATCTTTGGGTGAGAAATGTTTCATGGGCAGAGTGAGGCCAAGAGTGCTGTGAGTGAGCCCACCCTGGGAAATGCTTAGCAGGTAAAAGCAGATGGAAATTCAGAGCTCGCTACAAAGCATGGTAAGAGCAAGAGGACAAGATTTAAGAATCTTTGAGTATGAGGTAAAGTTGTTGACAAAAAGAATGGGCAGACGCCCCATCTGGGGCCCCGCCCTCCCCCAGAGGACAAAGGTCTTTGCTTGGGATGAGTCTCTGGGGCCCCGAGTCCTCTGTGCATCACTTTTCACCTTCCATGACAGAGACAAGGGGCTGATGCCAAGGAGTCTTGGTTCTTAGCAAATCTCAGTGAGGAAGGAAGGGCAAAAGCAAGGCCAGCCTGGCCAGAGGGTCATGCCAGGGCCATGCCACTTGTGGGCAGTATGGTTGCCAATGGGACAGCCACCATTTCTGGAAAATAGGGGCTTTTGGAATACCTTCAAGTCTCGTCTCTCCAGCAGGATCAGCTCTGAGCCCTGGATTTCATGGCGGGTAAAAATGTCTTTGTACTCCCCTAAACCAAGTGTGTCCAGCCAAGAAGCCACTTCCTCAGGGCCCCATCTGTCCACTAGCAAAAAGGAAAATGACAGATGACCACCTTATTGCAAACAGAGAAGAGGCCAAGAGCAACACGTGCAGAGACACATGGAGAGAGAGAGTGAAAGCCAAGCACTGGGAGGAATCAGGGAAGAGGCACCGGCAGCGGCACTGGCAGCAGGTGGAAGCATAGAGGGCTTTCTTGGGGTGTCAGAAACCAAGGATGGGCCGATGGCCCAAGCTTTGCCCAACGGAGTAGGGTATGTTCAAAATAACCCCCGCCCATGCCTTGGCTCTTCTGTTTTCTGCTTTGTGCTCCCTGATACAGTGGTAGGCTCACTGCATGCTGATGGAATTGGCTCCAACACCATCGACTGGCTTTTTGTCTCCCACTTGTACCTTCAGCATGGGTCTGGTCTCCCTCACATGGCTGTCCGGGCGAAAGAGC
Organism: Gymnobelideus leadbeateri; assembly: GCA_011680675.1. Taxonomy (NCBI): domain Eukaryota; kingdom Metazoa; phylum Chordata; class Mammalia; order Diprotodontia; family Petauridae; genus Gymnobelideus; species Gymnobelideus leadbeateri. The sequence continues at coordinate 92,914 of WOXC01009397.1, forward strand.
TAAGCAGCAACCAATCCAGCTCTAACAGTGGCTGGTGGCCACCACCTTGGTGGGGTATGGCAGGCAAGCTCAGAGTCCAGTCAGTGACTCCATGATCCTGGGCCTGGGAAATAGGGTTGGGGGACCAAGGCAAATGAACTTCCTGGGCCCTGTTTTTTAGCAGCTGCCCTAAATGCCCTAGGGAGACAGGCTTTGTGATGCTGAGAGTGGCCCCCATTCAGGTGGGCCAGTTCATCCAGGGCTTCTCCACAGCCTTATTCCAAGAAACCCCCCACTCCTTAGTCTCTTTTACAAACACAAGTCAGGAAGGGCCCAAGAAAATCGGCAGTCCTGTCCATAGCCAGCCACATCCTGGAAGTCTTTGAGTTGTCTGGGTAGCCTGAAAGTGCTTGTCTCAGGCTCTGCCACCATGTGTTTAAGCTCTGCCAGAACCCAGGAGTTTGGGGTTCTGGCCATTCTCTGGGTGACTGTCTCTAGTGTGTGCCTTATTGGGAGCTTTGCCTTCTGACAGCAGTTCAGGGCTTGGCTACCATTAGAGTCGATAACCTCAAGGTAAGAACATTAAGGATGGGTTGTACAAAAACCCAAATGGTGGCAGGAGAATGACTTGTGCTCAGGGAGTACCAACACTGCCTTTGCTTCTGGGCCATGTCACATTTGCACAGCTGGCTGTAGCTCTGAGGCAGGAGGGTGAGAGGGGTGGGAAGGGCAGCAGACAAGCAGAGAGATTTCTGAAGTGGCCATGCTGGGGTTTGGGAACAGATGTGGAGACCCAGGAAAGGCCAAGAAGCAAGAGAAGTTCCCTCTCCTGTCCCAGCCTTCCCAGAGTAGTCCTAGGTCTGGAGGAATTCTTGGGTCATTTTTATAAGGGGGTAGAAAGGGATCCCTGCTACTCCAATGCTCAGGGATTCCCCAGCCCTCTCTCCAGTTAAAAGGACAAGTGGACCAACCTTCCCTAGGGATTCCTGACCAGTTAGCTGTGTGACACTCCACGGCAGTGTCTTACCCTTGAATTGTACTCAAAGAGAAAGTGGAACAGAAGCCAAGGGGCTCACAAACTCCTGTATTCCTGGGTTTGGCCCCTCAGGCAGACAGACTTCCTTTGGTTCCCAGTGGCCCTTGGGTTTTTCTATCTTCTGGCCTAACTTTAAACTATTTTGAAGGGAGACTACTTGCTGTAATACCTGCCTCCACACCTGCAGGCTGTGATGAGCTATCCAACAAAGCTGACCCAGTTATCTCTGGGTGATAAGCTCTGGGCTTGGTGAGGGAAGCACCTCCCTCCCCCCCCTCGACACCCTGAGCCAACCCCATTTGTTTGCTTGATTCTTGGTCCAGCCTATATGGCTATCAGTAAGGCTATGAGTGCAGAAGGCTGGGAAGGGGAGAGGGGAAGAGAAAGATAGTCAGAGACACCCAAAGAGAGAAGAGAGAGAGAGACTGACAGGAAGAAGGGGGGAAGAAGAGGTGGGGAGATGAGGAGGGCAGAGAAAGGACACCAGTGGGTCTTCCTTCAGATCTCTCCTTTATGAGCAGGCTGCTCAGAGGTTATTTTTTCACAAAGGTTTTAGGTTAGGCAGCCGACACTGTTCAGGTCTCTCACTGTTGCCAACTGATGGAATTATAAAAATTTGTCAAAGGGAGACTGGCTGGACTGGAGGGTGACTCCTTACCCCTCCCTTTCAGGCCAGGCCTCTGCCCCTCAGCTTCAAGCCCCCTCACTTGATCTTTGCCCATGTGCTTACGACGTAGTAGCACGGACAAGCTCTGGTAGGACTAATCCTGTGCCCTTAGGACCTCCACTTCCTGGGCAGTCCCAAAACAGGAAAAAAAGAAGCCCAAGCAAAGAGCACAGACATGCTTTGAGTTCCTGGAGCCTTGCTGTGAAAACTGAGTCGAGAAGGTTCTCGAGAGAGCCCTGCCTGCTCCGTTTGGGGCTTTTTCAGAAGCTCATCTCGCTCCCAAACAGGGAGGAGGCCAGGCATGATTAGGAGAAATATGGAAGAATGGCTCTTTGGCCACATTTTGGGCAGAGCAGAGAAATGATGGGGGCTTTCTGAATAGAGTCAGCTCCAAGGGAAATCTGCCCTCCAGCCTCCTGTACTGGGAGTCACGGGCAAAAGGAGGGTTTCCATGGCAGCTCTGGGATCCCCTTTTGAACTTGCTTCATCTTGTCTCCATGTGTTGGAGAACAGGGAACAAGGACTGTGTCCTCTGGCTCCCCCCCCCTTCCTCCCAGTACTGTGTGTCTGGAGCTCAGCCTGATGGGAAAATTAGCTTCATCCCCACAACTGTGGAGAAGGGATTTACCTGAGACAGAGCTGCTCCACTTGACCTTGTGGGGCTTGCTTTTCTTTCCTCTGGAGATGTTTAGCCGCAATCTGAAGCTGCCCTTGGAGGTGTGTCCCAAGCCCTCCTGGGCCAGAGAAAAACAAGAGGGTTAGTTTTGTACCTTTTAGTGGTGCTGGCAGGGGCTTGGACCACAGCCAGCTGCCCCCAAACGTGTTTGTGCTCTGAGATCTGTTTCAGACACTCCTATAGTACATAGATCCTATAGATGGCTCAGAGGCCATGTAGTCCAAGGCCCTCATTCTATAGACAAGGAACCTGAGGCAGGCCTATGGAGATGACGTGACTTGCCCAAGGTTATACAGGTAGTAAGAATCAGAGGCAAGGTATTGGTCCATGTTAGAGGGAGAGCCGTAGTCTCTGGCTATACTGCCAGACACACACCCCACCTTTTGCAATTTCTGCCAATCTTCCTACTGGGAGGCTCCCCCTGCCCCGGTCCCCTTTTTGGGATTGCTCCATTTTCCACTGCCTTGCTGTCCTTTTGGTGGAAGTTCCTGAGAGGCTGAGTTGGTTTTGAAGCCAGGATAAACTGCCCCCAAATGTCCTGGCCTTCCTCAGGGGGCCCCATGCTGGGCTGCTTGTGCAATGGATCCTCCTTTAGATGAGGGCTGGCCTTGGTGGCCTCTGAGGTCCCTTCCTTCCTCTAAGAACCTGTCATTCTGTGAATGTTGGGTTTGGGCAGCTTTGCCACCCCACTTTACTGAGTCCATCTCTATTGGCAGAATAAACACAAGGACAGTAGCATGGAGGTAGGTGGCAGGGGGGCCACAAGACCGGGCACTATGGAGGAAAGGAGCTCAGCTTGCTGATTTAAGACAAAGAGAAAGAAACGGGTGCTTCCTCAGGGGGCTTGGCTCACGTTTCAGTAAGGACATTGACAAGCTGGAGTGCCTCCAGAGGAGGCCAATCAGAGAGGAGCTGGAAGAGGCCCCCAGAGAGCTGGGACTTGGCCTAGAGGCCTCTGGCTCTAAATGTAGCACTATCAACTAAGCCATGGAACAACTGCACCACATACTTGAAGGAACTGGGGATGTGAAGCCCAGAGGAGGCTGGGGTGTGGGGTGTGAGGCCTGCCTTCTGATAGGTTCAGGGCATATTAGACCCGCTCTGCTTGGCCCCTGAGGGCAGAACTAGGAGCAACATTGGGGGTGGAACAGGAATGACTGGTCCTTGCAAGGAGGCAGATTTAGGCTGTCTGGAAGAAAGAACTGCACCAGAAGAGCTTGCCTGAGTGCCTGGGGTGGGGCACAGGGCTCTCCATCACTGGTGTACTCCAAGGCAGGGGGAGATTTCAGAGAGGCTTTTTGCTTAGGGGTGGGGACAACTTGACAGCCTCAGAGGGAGGGTCCTTCCAACTGGAGCTTCTGTGAGGCACTGCCCCAATTTGGCCACCCAATTAATGAAATGTGACTATTTTCCACCTTTATGACACAATTCTCAAAAACCATGATGTGTCAATGATGTGCCATAGCTATCTGCATGCTGCCATCTGCATGTCTCTGCTCAGTACCCCAGAGCTTGCACTGTTCCTGTCTCCTGGAAGAGGTCAAAGGGTCAGGGTTGGGGTGAAGGGGGTGCTTAGAAGCAGCTTGGACAGTGCTTTTCTTTGTCCTTCCCACTCAGACCCAGGGTCCATCAGTCCCCAGTACCCCCACTCCCAAGTTACCTTTGGCTAGAAGAGCTAGACTTCCCTATGCCCACCTCCTTTCATCCAGGAAGGCCCTTTCTGCCCTGACGAGGTAACCCCCATCTCATGAAAGTGCTTACTTAACACAGTAGGTACTTAATAAATATTGGTTGATTGATGAGAGCTACAGCCCATGCTCTCCCTCCACCCTAGCATCTGATGATAAAGTGAAGCCCCACAGCTTTCAGTCACCCTGTTCCTCCTTGGCCCCTTCAGAAGGCACTTACCTCTTCGGTGACTGCATTGAGGATGGGTGCCATCCAGTGGATTTCAGATACCTTCTCTAGCTCCTGGCTGACATTGGTTAGGGCCACCTGCAGCCCCTCCTCCCGCCGGGGGCTGTCCAGCTGCTTTAGGGATGGAAAGCAGACAGAATGAGCTCCCCTGCCAGGTCTCTCTGTTTCCTGGCACACAAATGCCAACTTCAAGGCTCTGCGTCCTGCACCAGGACTTCTGAGGCAATGTGAGGGGGCCTAGAGAGGTAGCTGGAGAGGAGCTGGGCAACGTGAAGGCTCTGCTTTGGGTCTCACTGTAAAGTATCATCAGCCCTAGTCTGGGGACCAGAATAGCCTGATTGCACTCTCTCTTTTGAATCTGGAATGTTTGGGGTGGGCATTAGGGATCAAAAAGCATCGGACTATAGACTTAGGGCTCAAGGGAACTCAGAATTAGGGTCACTAAATCCGTCTCATCTTCCAGATACTGACACTGAGGGAAAGAAGAAGCCTAGTCTCATGTTAAACAGTTGCTATGTGACAGAGCTGGGATTCAAGGCCAGGTCCTGTCTCTCTGAAATCCAGGCTTGGTTGTCGTCTATGCCAGGGCTTGTCCTTTGACATGAAGGTTGTTGGGAGTATTCCTCAATTTGTCACATGGATGCTGAGGTCGAAGGGGCCTAGGACAGTCCTTCCAGAGCCTGCCTGGTCCTCTCCCACTAATGGGAGTCATGGCATATTCTGCCCTCTAAATCCAGGTCTGTAATGACTCCTCTCTTTGATGCCTGGTATCACCTCCAGCTGAGAAGAGCCACACCCTGGATGGCTAGCACACATGAGGAGTTCTGTGTTCCTGGACTGAGTAGATGGAACAGTGATGTCACTGGCATGAGGCCTGTCCTCCCAGCCTCTTTTCTTCTCCTTGGCATGGGACCCACTTTCAACTGGATCCCCAGGTGGGCAGGTGCCACCTGCCAGGAACAGGTGAGAGAGGCTGGCAGACTGCAGGGATGGGCAGACCTGGAGAAGGCTGGGACTGGTGGAGAGTCTTGGGGAATTTTGTAGAGAGAAAATGAACTTGGCAGCCCTGGGGAAAAGATCCCCACACAAAGCTGGTACTGGAAGAAATTGCTCCAGATGTGTCTGAATGACTGATACTGCCCTGGGAGTTGGCCCCCCAGCATGTGGAGCTATCCTGAGAGAGGTGTGATGCTGGTGTTCTCCAGTGTGCCCCCTCCCAGGGCTGGGGACACCAATGTAACGAACACATGGCTAGAAGCTGGTGGGCATCCAGAGGAGAGCTCCCAGGAGGTGCAAGTTCATACCACAGGGGGAAGAGAAGACTTGGGGGGGGATACTGTGTTCATTGTCTTCAAGGATCTGAAGAGTGTCTTGTGGAGGAAGGACGAGGCTAGAGCTGCTTGGCCCTGAAAGGCAGAACTAGGAGCCTTTGGGAAGCAGTTGGGAGAGGGGCAGGTTCAGGACAGATGTCAGGAAGAACTTGGTAACAATAAGAAGTGCCCCCACTGCCCCAGAGGAGGGGGCTCCCCTGGCTGGCTGCCTCTGAGCTCCTTCCCACCCTTTCTTCCCCTCCTCTTGGATGCCAGGTCAGTCCTCAGCAAAACTAGTGGGGGGAGCCAAGTTTGTTGGAGAAGGCCTGAGGTCATATCTCAGCTCTGCTGCTCTAGGTCACACAATCTCTTTGGGCTTCAGTTTGTTTACGTTCTTGCCTTCCCAGTGACCTGCTATAACTCCCTACCTTTGGTGTTCCCATGTTTACTGTACATATTCAGAGATGTGACTGTGCTGCCTGGTATCTCTAGGAGGACGGGGGCTCTCACCTAGTGCTTTACACATAGCAGGCCCTTCTTTGAAATACTTTTATCTCCCCCGATGTAGACTGCAAGAAGGCTCTGTGATATTGCATTATGGGAAACCCTAGCAGTCACATGGCTAAATCTATGTTCAAGAGGATCTATGTTCAAAAGCCCAGCTCCAGAACTAGGAAACTATAATTGTAGCAAATGGAATTCGAACCTTCAAGCCTAGCACTTTAACACTGGTCTTTGTCTCTACTAGTTGCTGTCGGATTATCCAATGCTTGGGGGCAAATCCTGCCCATCCCCTTCTGCCCATCCCCCACACTCACCAACTTCCCTTCCACATAAGCTCTGGCTTCGTTGTATAAGGCTTTCACATTAATTGAAACTTCCACAGCTGAGTTTCTGCTTAGGCTCTGCAAGGTGTGGAGGTGGAGAAGAGAAGGAAAAAGGATAGAGAAAAGTCAGTTAATAGATGAGCCTGGCTTCTAGATCCCAAGGGATGGAAGGAGTTGGCAGGGTGAGCAGGGAGTTGGGCCCTGATATAACCCACTTAGGCCCTTCTCTTTACTCCCTCCCAAGAAGGGGCTTGGTCCCAGGTTCCCTTGGCATCAAGAGCAAACGAGCAAGTTTGGGACCTAGGTTCCTGGCTCAACTGACCATGTAAGGGCCACTTCAGGCCCTTGGGCCCTTGCAGACTTGGCTGTTTCTGAGGCTGATGCTGACCTCAGATTCTCACTCCTTGAGCTGCTTGCCCACTGACCCCATCTGTGTGTCTGCTCATGTGGGTGTGTACCTTCCCTGCCCCCAACCAAGCCCCAGCTAGTCCCCATCCCTCAATCACTGCCATCCCTGCCTTACCTCAGGGCTGCTGCCACTCCGCTTGCTGGGCAGCACTTCAGTCAGGGCCGAGGCACAGCTATTCACTGAGTGGGCCAGCTCCTGCTCTATGGCCTTGTGGATCTTGGCCACCTCTCGGATCCTGCAACCAAGTCATGGGAAGGTGAGACAAGGCCTCAGTTTGGAGGCTAGAGATAACCATGTCCTTGGGGTACATCATGACATGAGAAAGAAAGCGGGCCATGCTACACTCCCAAGAGAAGCCACGGGCAACTCTCAGTGACGCCACACTGGGCTAGCCACGCTGGCTGGGGTGGTGCCAGGCATCAGTGAGCCACGTGAAAGGGCATGGGCTCCGGGGAAGCCACATCCTCAACCATCATCACATTCAGAGTGGTGTCACTGGGGCCCCTGGTCATGGCTGCAGCAGATCCAAGGTCATGAATGCTGACAGGCAGCTTGGTCCAAGTTGTGTAGTTCAGTTTTTGAGTAACCCAAGGAGCTTAAACTCTAATTTAACACATTCCCCGTGGGATCTCTTTGGTGCTGCTTCCTGGCCATGGGCCTGGCCTGTAAAGGGCAAAAGGCAGAAGAAAGCTGTTGGGGCTGCATGGGGATTCTATTTGGGGAGGGGGTAGGAGAACAAGGCAGCTGGGGAGTCAAGCCCCAGCCCTCTCCATTGGCTTCCTGGATGTCCCTAGTTCAAGGAGCTTGACTGCCATCTATCTGCCACCACAACTCGGACCTTTGCCACAAAAACTGGCCAGGGCAGACAGTGAAACTACTGGGCCTGGTCAGGAACTTGAATGGTTCCTATCTGGACTTGTTCTCCCAGGAGGTTGGGCCTTAACATTATTGTTGTGCCCTGTGGAGAAGAGCCTGGCAAAAGTGACCTCCTGGGATCCCTTGGCTCTGTATAAGCTAACATGTTCCTCAAGAGAGGCAGGGCCCTTGACTGAAGTGTCATAGCCCTGTGGGGGAACATTCAGCCATGTCCTGAGCTGCCTGCTCCCAGGGCTAGCACCATCCCATCCAGGCACTGGGGACATTTGGCACACACCTGTCCTTAGGGTCCCCACGTGCTGCCAGGGGGACTTCAACTAAGAGTCCTACACACTTGTCTCAGTGCTTCTCTGTGCTAGGTTCAGCCCAACAGGGGCCCTTCCCTTGTTCTCTTGGTTGGCGGTGGCTTGATGCTACTCTCCCTGGGGCCCTCAGGATCTTTTGGGGCGGGCACAGGTTTCCCGACCTTGCGGTAAGTCCTAGCCCAAAGGGTCCCCCGACTTATTGTTTCTAAAAGGATCTAATCGATGCAGGCATGAGGTTCTTGCTGAAGCAATAGTCCCAGCCCAAAGGGTCTCTTGATTTATGAGTAAGTTATAGGGTTGATGGATTTTCCCTCTAAGGATGGTGACTATCCCCTAACAGGTGGCAGTCCTCTAGAATCAGATCTACTCAGGCAACTGATAGATGGGGGTGGGTCTTGATTTTATTTCTGGCATTCTGGATACAGAGGCCACTGACTGGTGGGCCTGGCCTTATTCCAGATGATTCCCACAATGTTCCCCTTTGCCATCTACCAGTCACTGAGGGTCATCTCCCAGAAGTCCACTCCTGCTCATGCCCCACCACTTTTATGCATAACAGACAACAGCAAGCTTTAGATGGGAGCCACGCAATTAAAATGCCAACCAAAAGTCAAGGGGGGGGAATTCCCATTACCGAACCCGGGTTTGTCTTTCACTCTGAGGGGCAAGTTACCATAAAACCACCCTGCTTGCCATGTCAGATGTTCTGGGTTTGAGGGGATGATTATTCTGAGGCTGGAGAAATGATCAGTCACTCCTGTCCATTCTCCATCATTTAGTAGTAAATGTTCTCAGAATGAGTGGTTATATGGTAAGTGTGCCAGTGCAGCAGAGGAAATGAAAAGACAACCCCCGCACAAAACTTACGGATCCTAGTGAAGTTTTTTGAAGGATATAGGTACAGCCGGCCAGGTCTCAGATGCAGAATCGAGAACTAAGGACACAGGTGTTGTGGTGCTTCTAGGTGCTTCTAGAGGGGAGACTGTGTCCTTGTCCAGGCCTGAAGATCAAGTCTGTGCCACGCACTCGCCGGTGTCCCAACATCAGGTCGTGACATGCAGCCGCACAAAAGGGGGCATCTGACTTTCCCCCTTATCCAGAGAAAAAGCTCCATCTCTGCCATGTGTTGGTGATGCCTTGTCAATTTCCCTGTGTCTTAGGGATTTAGGGATAAGGACTGGCAGTGATGGGAGCGGCCAGACATAGGACTGGAATGCTTTGACTCTTAGATTTACTCTAAGCCTGTGGCAGGGGTCTGTAAGACCCTCGTATTTGCACCTTCTCAGGGGCTGAAGGGCAGTGGAATGATGCCTCCTCTTGCCCAGATGGTCGTGATCTGCAGAACGTTTAGACTTTTTGGAGAGGGGACCCTCTCGGCAGCTTAGGAATGTGAAGAACAGGAGATAACAAGACAGAGACTGGGGCACAAGCAAGCCAAGTACCCGTACCTTCAGGAAGCCAAGGGGACAGCTCCTAAGAAGTGACTAGGCAGAAAAGCAGGTAGAGACAATGGGGCCACTAAGAGGGCTCCCACCTTCCTTGGCCCACAGTGGCCATTTCCCCACTAGAACAGCTGAAATGGTGGCTACTGGGTGGCATCTGTGAATGCAACCCCCGTCTGGCGAGGGAGGCTCCCCCTAAAGGTACACAAAGGCTGGACCTACACCAAGGAGCCTGTGCTTGGGGTTTCACTGATGCCAGGAACTTCCTGGTGTGGAAGCTACCTCTACCAATGCAGGGGTCGGGGGGGGGGGGGGCAACTTGGTTGCAACTTGAAGCTTTGAGAGAGTAGTAGCCTGGGGTACTGAGAGGCAAATGGATTGGCCTACTAATACACAGACCTGTGTATGTATGCATGTACATATGTATTTTCTAAGACTAAATAAAATCAGCTTATTTACATTCACAAAGATAGGATGACAGGGGAGGTTGCCCAAATCCCAGCTAACAAAATATAACTTCATGTATATATAATGGGAAGAGGCAAAGCTGTCACAAATTCAGATAGCCAAGAAGGTTGATTTCTCCAAACAAAGCCTAGGGAGAGTTAGGCTTGGGGGACTGGAAAGGCCCAACCTTCTTATAGAGGAAGAAGCTGAGGCCCAGAGAAGGAAGGGAGGAAAGGAAGGCAGGGGGCTATTTTTCCACACTAGAAGGCAAAGAATCACAGGGTATTCAGGACTGAAAGCAATCTTTGAGGTCCTCTAGGATCATGGGATCCCAGATGTGGACCCAGCAGGGAGCTCTGGTCTCCTCACATAGGAGAACACTTAGGCCCAAAGTGGGGGAAGGGACTTTGTCCAAAGTCGATGGGTCAATTAATGGCCCAGCCAGGAGTAGAACCTAGGTCTTGGGACTCCCAGTTGAGGCTAGTTGCCTCCCCCTCATTCATGCTGAGGGATGGCTGGGGCCTCCATACGGAGGTCAAGCTTCCCCTGTGGCTTGCCCTCCTCTCTCCCTTTCGCCCCAGGGACTCCCTCACAGACCACTTCACCTGGTGATAAGGATGTCAGCTGAGCGGGCAAAGCGCTGCAACAGCCTATATTCCTCCTCAGTGAGATATTCCATGGACTGCTGGGAGTTGAGCCGGGGTCGGGCTGATCGGTAGCTTTCCCCCTTCTGCTTATCTTCCCATGACTTGAGGGTACTCTCAAAGGCCTAGAGATGAGAACAGCGAAGAAAGGCAATTAAGAAAGCTGACAGTCACTCCCTTGATGCCTGACTCAAGCTGGGTCTGGGTCTCCCTCTTCCTGCAGAAGTGATTGCCAAGTCAAGCTTGAATCTCTAGGGGTCAAACTTCAGAGCTCAGCTTCCCCCAAGCCCTGTGCCAACATGTCAGAAAATGCCCCATCGAATCCTCTGTGAGCAATAAAAACCAACACCTCGAGGCCTTTTCTGCAGTGCAAGGGCTACCATACTAACATTCCTGGGGAGGGGTGCCTCTCTTTTGTATCTGCAGCACTTAGCACTAAATGCTAGATGATTGACAGAACAAAGGAGGCACTTGGTAAGTGTTAGCACCGAGGTCCCTTTCCATTTTCCCCATGCAGACCAGAGCTTTCCTCCACAAACTGGTCAGCAACTGGGTACACATTTCCTTCAAGCTTAGAGATTTTCACTGAAGTTGGGATCAAATATCAAATGTAAAGGTTGTTTTTCATGGATCCTTAGAAGGATATGGGTGAGAGACCACTGGAAGCCTTGTGGATCCCCGGGTAGGGCTGAGGCTTGGCCTCTAGATCTGCCATGACAGCCTAACTGAAACTTCTCACCCGGTCTCTGGTCAGCATCTGGGCTCGGTTCTTATGCTGAATCTTGATGACACCTGGAGGCTGGACCCAGGCCTCTCCATCCACTTGTACAGGGACCCCCTCATCTCCACAGATGGTGATCTTGACCACACGACACTGGCAAAGCAATGAGGACAGGTGAGAGGGGGCTCCCCAGCTCAGATTTTGAGTATCTAAAGCAGGGTTAGGCCCCAAAGGTGGCCCCTGGCTCACTCCCTATTGACCAGTGGTGCCCAGGAATCAGCTGTCAGACCTTCAGAAGCAAAGACCTCCTCCTTCTAGGCTGGGAGGAAAACCCAGCCCATAATAAGTGTTTACCTAATGCTTATTGCTTTGTGTGGCCTCAGCAGTTTAGTCCAGAGGAACCCAGAGTTCCCAGGCCCTGCCATTTACTGCTCCATGTATCACGAATGTGCATGTTTATAGCCCAAGGCCAGGTAAGCTCCATGGAGGGCTAGGCCAGGCCACCAGGCCCCTGCCCAGCCCACTGCTGCCTACCTGGGCAATGCGGTGATGTTGAAGGTTGATAACTCGGGACACAGCCATCTGGATGCTGCCAAACACTGCCACCACCTCCAGCTTCTTGTCATCAAAGGAAGGGGCTCCAAAGTTCTGTAGGGGGACAGTGGTGAGGTCACCCAAGAGATGGGACTAGGAGCTGAGCCCAGGAGGAAGAGTAGGCCATCTCTGACTCCTTCCATTGGCCCCCTGCCAGCCCCATCTCACCCAATAGGCTTTATCCTATTGATATCAAAGGCCTCTTCCCTAGGTGCCACATCCTAGGAGCCGGAGGGCCACTTGCATCAGAGCGCTGCAGAGGTCCCTGAGATTCTGGTTCCATACATTTGAAAGCCAGATTTACTAGGGAAAATTTGCTCAAGGAGTTTCTTGGGAGTCATAGAAAGAGAGGGATATGGGGCATGTGTGTTTATCCATTTCCCTGGGGCCTGCCAGGGTTGAAGCAGGCTGCCAACCACCTTTGCTTGAGTGTGGTGTGTTCACTTGTGAGGGGTGCAGGGTGATTAATTCCCATGTTCAAGGAGGTGGTGGGCCAGACCTGGGCTTGGAAAGCTAGTATGCTGAAGGAATAGAAGACAATTCCCAGTTCCCAGGCCTCAGGTCCTCAGCCTTCCCTCACGTGTACTTCAGCCTAGCCAGGTCTCTTTCCCGGTCACTACAGTCCCACGAGAGGCCATCTTATCCAGCTCAGTGAGCCCTGCTTCAGGCATATGTGGGCCAGTGGTCAGAGCCCAGGCTGGACCAGGATACAACTGAAAGACTGAGCTTTGGAAGGCTTCTGTTCAGGCCAGCTTTCCCATCTGAGGGGGCCTCTTTCCCTCCCCCTCCCATGGCTGCAAAGTAAACTTACATTATCTTCCTTGGTGCCACCCCAGAAGTTGATGCCTCCTGCATAGCTGGGGATGTTGAGCACAGCAATCCCCTGCAGACTAGGCAAGGCCATGATTTCACCATCACACTGGAAGAGCAAAGAAAAGATCTGAGGGTAAGTGACTACTGGGAAGGGGCTTAGAGGATTAGAAGGTATTGATGCTAAAAAGGACTTTGGGGTTTGAGGCCAAAACTGGGGCCCAGAAATGGGAAGTCAGGGAATTCTTGAAGGTCCCTTCAAGTTCACAGGGCCTGTGTGACCTTAGGTAAGTCTCTTTCCCTCCAGGTTTCCTCCTCTAGCTGTGAAATCTTGGGCAATTCACTTGACCACTCTTGGCTGCCTCAATTTCCTTTTGTGAAAAATGAAGAGGTTGGTCTAGGTGTTCACCAAAGTCCCTTCCAGTTCTGAGTCTAGAACCATATAGTCCTAAAGGTGATGACCACCAGCTCTTTAAGGGCCAATGAAGAGGTCAGACAAGATGAGGCAGTGTGCCATGGTGGGTAGAGCACTTTCCAGGCCTGGGAGGTCCAGGAAGACCTGGGTTTCAGTCTAGCCTCAGACACTAGCTGTATGAGCCTCTTTGGGCCTCTTTCTTTACCTGTGAAATGATGGGGTCAGACTCAGTGGCTCCTAAGGTCTCTATCAGCCCTAATGTTCTAGGATCCTGTGGTCTCCAAGGTTCCTTCTGAGACAGTGCCAATATTCACCACAAGGGGGAAGTCCAAAAAAAGAGCAGACTATGTCACAGTGGGACTTGGTAGAACAAAGATGATGGAGAGAGCTTTGGGCCTCAGTCTACTTTCAAAGATGGAGAGGGGGAGCTGTGTAGACTTCATGTGGCCAGAAGTCCTGAGTCTTAACAGCTCTGCCCCATCAACCTCCGAAGCCTCTTCTGGCCCAGCTCACTCCCAAGCCATTTGGTATCAACAGAGGCAAAGGTCTGGTGCAGTTGGTGCCCTGGAGGCTGGGGTCAGGGGAGGGTGAAGAACTGATGGGATGGTTCAGAGGGCCCTTCTTCCACTTACCTCAAGCTGCACTCGCTGTTCCAGGTTCTTGTAGGTACGCTGCAAAAGTTCCTTGGTTCCCAGCACCCCATACCACATCATGTTCTTGGTGCGGCTGCTATAGGTTGTGGGAGGGGAGAGGAAAGGCAGTGAGGCAGGAGAACAACTGACAGAAGAAAAGGAGGGACTGAAAGCCACCAGGTAGCAGTGAGCCCTTCTTCCTAAGGCCCTGCAATTGAGGATGAGTTTCTGTCTCTGTTCCTGGCATTTGGTGAGGATGCCAACTACATATGGAAACAGTGTTTATAAAAAGCCATGGGGCAGCTTGGGCCCAGGGGGCAGGGCTCTCCTTTCTGTTGTGAACTGTCTGGTGCTCATGCTCAGATCAGGGGCTAGAGAGAGCCAGTGGCAAGAGTGTGGGCAACAGAGAGCATTCAGAGGATCCTGGCTCTGCCAGTCCTGTGGGGGATCTTGGTGTCAGGGGCCTGCCACTTAGCCTTTGTGGAAGCTTCCCTTTGTAGCCTTGGCTTTTCATCTGTTGCTTTCACTGTTTCCTCTCTAGCCTGTTCTAATTTTCTGGGCCTTCAGTCCTTGGGGGAGCTTTCCCAGAATCTTGCTCTGGGCATCGCCCCCTCTGGCAGCTCGTTTCCTTTCTTTTTGGAGCCAGGACTCTTTGGGGGAGTTGCTCCCTTCTCTTCTTCTGGGTTTACTCAGGAGCTTCTCTCACTCCCATCTTTATTTCTGGTTGGGTTTTTGGCATGGTTCCTCTTCCTGGCACATTTTTAGAGCTTCACTGCAGGTGGTCTGGGGGGACTGGGACTTCTCTGGGCCCAAAGGCCACCATCGCTACAACCTGGATTAGATGGCTGTCAGCTTCCTTTCAGCCCTCAGTCTGTGATCCTAGGACTAAGGACTTGTGCTCCATGGATCCCATTACTCACTTGACTGTCATGTAGGCCAGAAACTACTTGGGGAATTTTTCTTGAACCCTGAGTAGTTTCTGGCCTACATGAATAAATGAAGCCTTTTGGAGCGGGTGGGGAGAGATGAAGGCTTCTAGATGGCAGTGGCCTTAGGGAGCAGGTGACAGAGGAGTTGGTGAGGAGGAAAGGCAGTTGGTCATGTAGCCCTTCAGTGCTACCATTTCACGGTCCTGCCATGGACAGGTAAAGCAGCTCGACTAGCAGGTGGGCATCTGGGCACAGATCCCTGGAGGCATAGGAAAGCTTCCCCAAGGGGAAAAATGGGCAGGCCATTGGAATAAGCCAAGTACATTCCCCAAAAGCAGAAGCTCTTCTCTTTGTAAAGCCAAGGCAAGGGAAGGGCTGCCAAGGGGGCATGGCCCAGCACTGAGGCCATGCCAGGTACAGCTGGCAAGGTTAGCTGCCACCAGGCAGGATCTCTGCCACAACCAGGAGCATGTAGCAAGTGGAGTGACTGAGTACTAGACCAGGGACTATTGTACTTAAGTCCCTCCATCAGCTTCCCCTGTTCTCTATGGCATCTGATTTCCCACAAAGGAGAGGAAAGAGGCACCAGATAGCAGGGAAAGAGGCTCAGTGTCAAAAGTCAGAGGTCTCCATGGAGTTACTTAAGCTGTTGGTACTGTGGGGAGAAGGGGGCAATGAGGGAAGGGTCACTTGGGACATGCCCATATGCTAGTGGAATGGGCCCCAAACAGCCAGGATTGAAGGGGGCTAAAAATGCCAAAGGCAAGATTGGTATATCTGAATCAGCCTGGCTGCTGGTCATAAGAAAGAGTGTGGGGAGTAGGAGCTGCTCCCAAGTGCTGCTATCAGTTTGGGGTGGCAGCTTTAGGAGTTGGGACCAGTGATAAGGAAAGCTGTGGTTGGGGCTAGCCTCAAGCTACCTGTCTGGGGAAGAGGGCCAAGGTTTAAGCATGGCACAGGCTTTGGTCACACATGGCACTGGTCACAAGCCTGGCTTTGGGGAAGGCTTCTGTTGCTCCTTTTCATCTCTATGCTGAATTTGCCAAGAGAACTGACTGCACGATCAAGGCAGGTTTGGCCCTGACGTTTCAGGGCTCATGAACACATGGGGAAATGAGCAAGGATGGGGACAAGTGGACCCCTAAAATGTACAGAACTCAAATGGGCCATGTCTTTAGCCTTTACTGTTGACAGCCATTGCACTCCTAGCCTGTGGTAAAATGCAGACCAGGTAGGAGTCAATCCCAGAGCCAGGGGGCAATTGGGTTTTTTGTTTAATCCAGCCAGTCCCTGGAATGGGAATTCAGGAATCCCCCAAAGGTCAGTGAGTAGTTTTCTACAAGCTGGGTGTGACGGTGGCAGAAGAAGCCACCTCAGCCAAACACATTGCTGTGTTTCCCAGCTCTGCTCCCTACTTGCCCCTGGGAAAAATGACCTTCATTGTTTCTGGGCATTGTCCAGGTGCTTGTCCAGGAAGTGGGAGTCTTTGACCTAAATCCACTGACCCAAGCTTGAGCTGTATGTTGAACTATCATCTGAGAAAGGAGGCAAGATGAGGCAAAGCAATGAATAAGGCGGAGCAGCCTCCCCAAGACTGAAAGCCATGCCTAGAAACTCAGATCTTGCCGTCTACAAGATTGGCTGAAGGAATTGGGGGAGAAAAGCTTCAGGGGGGATACAAGAATTGTCTTCTTCAATACTGAAAGGGACATTCGCCTCATTCTGCTTGGCCCCAGAGAGCAACAGAACCCAGAAGATTCAGATAGAGGCTTGGGGAAGAAAACATTCTGAACAATTAGAGCTTTCCCACGGGGGTGGGAGAGGGGAAAGGGTGAAGAGTGGTGGTGTTGGTGGTGGTGTGTGTGTGTGTGTATTTCTCTATCAAGAGAGGTCTTTCAGCTGACCAACCATTAGTAACTCATGTAGGGGACTATGTGGCCAGATGGGCTCTTTGGGTCCCATCTAGGAAAGATGCTAACCAAGGGAATGTGTACACATGTGTGGGGGTGCCTCCTTCCATACCTGCACTTCTTGGGGTGTTCATCCCTTTTGTTGTTAAATTCCAGAGAAATCTTCGCATCTAGGCCAATACCAAAGTAGTTGTTCATGACGCATTTTTCAGAGAATTGGCTAAAATCAAGATGAGGAGAAGAGTATGGAGATGAGCACAGGGAGGGTTCTTGCTATCGTCTCCCTTGGTGACAGCAGGCATCCCCAGGCACATGCCAGCGTCAGGCCCCAGGTGTGATCCAGAGACAGAGAGCAAATGGCTCCACAATCTCAGCCTGAGGATGAGGTCAGGCCCCAAGAACAAGTTGTGGATCAGCTGGCAGAGGGAATCCTAAAGCAGGGCTGGGACCCAGCTGGGAATCCTGGGAAAAAGAAGCCCTGATGACTCCAAGGAGGCAGAGCCTAGGAGAGGGACAGACTGGTGGGTTTGGAGGCCCAGGCCTTAGACCCAATTCTGGCCTCACCATATCAATTCATTCACTCCCTCAGCCCCTTGGGTGTGAGTAACTGGTGTAATCCTCCCCATGGACTCCAGACTGGAATTCTTGTTTTCACATGACAAGGTTAGAGAGGGAGAGGGGTTCACTGGGCTCACTAGAAATTGATGTTCATCAATTTCTTCTGAATTCCATGAGGAAGCAGTGACATTTTCAAATATATATCTGGGGACAATTATGGAGAGAAGGGGGTGTCCTGAAGAAGTGTGTAAAGCACACAGATCTCTGGGTTTCCAGCCATATACATATATGCATGTAAGCCTGCCCACACTACAGCCTGGGTTTGAACTACTAGATGTCTTTGTGGCCTGTGGTAAGTCACTTCACCTCTAAGGGCCTCAGTTTCCCCATTTGTAAAATGAGGGAGTCAGTCTCAAAGAGCTCTAAGGTAGATCGCTTTCTACCTACATACAACTCAATGCTAGCCCTGTCAGCACATAGCTTCATTTGGTTTTGCAGAGAGGAGTGGTTTTTTCTCCTTAGTCCATTCATTTTACACCTCTTAGAGCAGGATTGGAAGCCTCTCTTGCCACTGCCCAAACTGACCTCTGTGATGGCTGGAAAGGCCATGAGAATGGCACAAGAGGGAGGCAAGGCTAAGTGATATAGTGGGGCATGGAGCCCCCCTGACCATGGCACCTGGCAGCGTGGTCAGCCTCTGACAACCACCCTTGCTTGTCTGTGAAAAACAAAAGGCTGCTGCTATGTGGGTGAGTTCTTGCCTGGGCACAGTCAGGAAGAGCATGATGTCACTGGAGGATGACCAGTTATACTTACATGGTGACAGGCTCCTCAGCAAAATTGCTTGAACTTGAGTCATCGGGTTGGTCCAGAAAGACAGATGATGCAGTGGAGGACACGGTGTCTCGGCGGGAATCTGGCCCAAAAGACACCAGCACTCAGGGCTCAGATCTGCCCGCCCCACCCTGGACATCTGGCTGATACTCTTGTAGGTCCCTTTCATCATTTGCATCCTCATTTAGCTTCCCCTACCCACCTTTGGGCCAAGTAATCCTGGAACATCATGGGTGGAGCACTTGAGATACACTCTATGAAGGGCAGGCCCTTCAGCCTGTTCCCACTGGGGGATGGGACAGGTCAGGGTGTCCCTGAATAAGATCCATCCACTCATAATGGTGAAGTCTGGGCAAATTCTCCTCCCTAGGTGGGTTGCCCAGGACCAAGCCAAGGCAGTCCTCTCTGCTGCTGAATTATCAGGTGATGGAGAGAACAATAAACAGACCGACCAAGCAAATGCTTTACATCTGGCCTCTTTTAAGTGGCTGTTGGGGTTCTCTCATGGCCCTAAGCCCCTTCTTAGGCCAAGGTGATGGCATCTTATGGCATGAAGTCTTCAAAAAAGGGGAAGGGCAATGGTAAGTGAATAGTGGGAGTGGGGAGAAGAATGCTGGATGAGCTTTCACCATCTTCCTCTGGAAACCTGAGGACTGGGACTTGGGCCCAGGGTGAACAAGAAAAGAGAAAAGGGGTGGGGATGGGGTAGGGCCCTTACTGAGCCTTTTGGACTCCTGGCTGATCTCCTCTGAGCTGCTGTCCTTGAGAGAAGCCAAGTCTGGGCTCGGACACACATGGGTCAGCTTGTTTTGTTCATCAACCACTACGCAGAAGGGGAGAGAGGACACTATAGGAACCTGTTGCATTTGGGGTCTGGTATGGTTTGGGGGTCTCTAAGCCTGGCTGCCAATGCAAGCTGGGCCTCATCCCTCTCATATCCTAAGTGACTGCCTGTTACTTGCTTCCAGGTTCCTCTTCACAGAGGCTCATAGCCCCAGAGCTGGGAGGGCTCTGGAGAGCCACCTGGTCTAGACTGAGTCCTGGGCCCTTTGCTCATCTCTCCTTGTTTGCTCACACACTCTTTGTACGCAAACCACAAAAGAATCACTGAATTCACAAGCATTTGTTAAGTGTCTGCTCTGGGTGCCTGGCTCTGCCCTACCTGCCCCTCTGTGCCATGGGAGTCCCTTCTCTGACTGCACCCTTCTCCTGAGTAGCTCAATTGGTACCAAAGAGGCTCAGGCCTCACCAAAATCAAGGTGCTCTACTTGCCCAGCCACAGGGCACAGCACTGCTGCCCCCAGGCACTGCCTACTGGGCACAAGGAGGGCCTGGCTACCAGATGAAAATCCTCTCTGCTGCTGAGCACAAGGGCCATACTATGTATAGAGGGAGCAGGCAGGTTAGGGAGCAGATTAAACTTCTCAGCTATAGTCTCCCCAGAGGTGCCAGTGAGCAACCAAAGGGCTTGCCAGGACTTCCTATGCACACACAGAAACCCTGGCCCTAGATGTGCTGCATTCTGACCTTTGGCCTACTCCATCTTCTGGCCTGTTTTCTCAACAGCTTCAGAGATAACACAGGGAGGGGAGGAGGCAGCAACAGACTTGACAGCTGGGCAGCTGAGGGACCTTTAGGATGGGGCTGGAAAAAGGTTTGCTTCATGGCCCAGAGCCCCAGTTTGGCTGGTGGCCACATGCATCCCGCCAGGAAAGCTACTCCTATAAGCCTCACTGCCTTCCTAGATGGACAAACTAGGAAAGGGCTGGAGCTCAGCACCATCTTCTCCGGGGAGATTAGTCATATGTTTGATGGTCAGGAGAAGGAAGAAGCTAAGATGAGAAAACCAAAATCAATGGCTGGTGGTAGAGGGTGCGAGTACCCTGTGCCAGGGCTCCCGGACAGCTCTCATGACTGAGGATGACAGTGTAAAAAATAAAGGTGCACCAAGGATTTTCTGAGTGCCTGGGTAGTGCCCTCTGGCCCTCCCCCACTCCCATCAGCTGGCCCCCCCTTACCTTGTTCTGCCTGCTCAATGATCTGCCTTAAGGCCTTCTTCAGGCTATTAGCTCGAAGCACCATCTGATCCTTGGATCTGAAGGCTGGGGGCACCAAGCTAGAGGGCTGGCACACCTCTGCAGGGGTGCCACCCACAGCTCCCCCTTCAAAGTCATCCTCATCGCCCTCAGCTTCTTCCTCTGCAGCCGGAGCAGCCAGTGGGGTACTCTCCAGGTAGCCTGCAGCAGCCTGGGGCTCCAGCTCCCGAATCAGCAGATCTGTTCTGTTGCTCACTGGGGTACACTGAGAAAGCAGCCCACAGAGTGCCACAGGAAAAGAAAGGAAGAGAGAGACAGAGACACTAAGAGACAGAGAGAGATGGAGAAGAGGAGGAGGCAGCAGCCAGAGCCAAGCCAGTCCCCCCTTATACTCTGGTGCACAGTGCCAGCGATGGAGAGAAACCTGTCGGCCTTTTTTTTACTGCTGCGAGGAAAAGCACCAGGTACGTGTTGGCATGAATAGACAGCTGTGGACATGCAGTGTGTTACAGCCTTGGAGACTGATTCCATGGGTATACCTGGGAGAGGTGTGCATATATGTGCATGTGATTGCTATGCAGTGAACATGTATCCATGCTTGCCATACGTGTATCTGGACACGTGTGCTTGTGTGTAGGCCTGTGCATATAATACATGCATTAGCATGTATTGAATGTGGCTGTGTACATCTGGAATCCATGTGCATGTATATGAGTTTAATCACTGATTTCTTTGAAGACTGCTTCCTGGTTTTTTTATGCCAGGCTTGGCATTTTGGGGTCTTGGATTGGTGGGAACATGCTAATGTGCAAGAACCCTACTCCCCTCCCCCAAGAAAAAAAGACTGCATGAAGCTGAATGAGGAAGGCTTTGGGACCTGCTCAGCTCAGGAGGCAGAGAGTGATCTCCTTCCCAGTGGCTGGCTCCCTGGAGACAGTAGCCATGGTCATGCTCCCCAACCTTCCTTTCTGGGCTCTGCTCTTGTCCCCCTCAAATAAACAGGGGCTATGGCAGTGAGGTCTCACCTGTCCAGCTCTCCGTGTGAGCACTCCTCCAGGGGCCTCCCAGGTCAGGACACTCCACCTAAAGGGAAGGCAGAAATTAGGCAGCCCAAGTGCCATGTTAAGTGTGGAAAGAGACTGGCCAAATAAGCATGGCCCTTTGCTTTGTCAATGGATTAGCTTGCTGGAGGTGGGGTAGGGCCACATGCCTGGGGAGTCTTCTGGATGTGGCCAGACCCATCTCCCATAATTCAGTGGACCTGGGAGGGACGCAAGATATCTGTCAGCTCTCTAATATCAAGGCTCTAGTCACTAATTTCATAGGTGGTGAATGGGGCAGGAGCAGGGTTGGGAGGAATGGGATTCAGCTGGTTGAGTGACCTGTGGCCCTATTACACACTAGCCCTGGCCAGAGCTACCTTCACTTTTTTCTATGCCTGGAGGAGACAGGGCATTGCTATTTCAATGGTGATGAATTAGTAAAGGCAAGGGGGGGCTCCTTTAGTCTCCCCCCATCTCCTACCAATGCTCCTGAGCTCAAGCCAAAAGTTATCCACTGTCCCCTGTGCCCCAGGGTCCTAGTGGGGCTCCCCTCTCCTTCCGGGAACTCAGGAGCAAAGATTATCTAGAATCTCTCAGGATCCACGGGATGTGATATAGAGGAGAGACTTTGGCCTGGTTTGGAGGGCATGTGGAATTCTCTGCCTCCCCACAAAATGTGGCCACTGAGCCTGGCCTCTTAGGGAGGCCTGCCCCTGATGGGAGTGGGCAGCCGCCCATGTTCTGAGGAGGGATGGGGTGGGCACTGCTGCATACCTGTCCAGCATCTTGGTGGTGGCCCGTTCCATCTTCTCCAGAATCTGCAGGAGCTGAGTATCATCATCACATAGGCTTCCCCAGCCAAGCACACGGGCCAGGTCGTTGCCAGTTCCCAGGGGCAGGACCCCAAGCTGGCACTGTAGCAGAAAGGAAATGCATTATGTGGGCAGCCCTCTAGCCTCACCCTCAAAAGAAGCTGCTCCCATGGAGAGGACGGGGTGTTAAATGACATTTGTTTCTGTCTCAATGTACCATCCCATGCACTGATGTTACTTAATAAGTGTTTCTTGTATAGTAGATAGGTGGGTGGATGGATGGATGGCAGGCAGGCAGTCTGGTCATCTCAGCAGTGCCTGGTCAGGTTCTGTCAATGGGGTAGGAGGGCAAATTTGCTGTCCTGGGGGCCACTTCCTCTGGAGCTTCTCCACCTTTTCGTCCCTCAGTTTCCCACCCTGGGGCTCCTTTCCTGGAGGTGAAGGTGAAAGTGTGACTGTTTGGCCCTCCTGCCAACTCCTTGCCTTCTCATGCCCATACTTGGCTAACCAAGCAAGGGACCAGCTATGGGCCCAAGGTGGGAATTCACACACTTATGTTAGCATGAGATAAAAGCAGGAGGCCAGTTTAGTGGCAAGGAGACAAGGCAGTGAGCTGAAAACATTCACCTCCTAAACCTAAGCCAATCGATAATACTACTGAATCCCCAGGAGCATCTAACATCCCAGCTCAGCTTTGCCCCTCCCTGATAGGGGACAAGACCTTAGGCCTTTTCAGAAAGCTCACCTGTTTGTGTAATCCAAGAGTGTCAATTTCAGAGAGAACCCAGCCCACGCTGCCATCTCCACCGCACACCAGAATCCGGAAAGTGGAGAACCTCTGGAACAGACGGAGCCTAGCAGCAGGGACAGGACGAGAAGAGGAGCTCAGACAAGGAGCAGGAGGTAGAAGGCGCCTCTGTGGCTGAGCCTCCTGCACTCAGCTGTCTCCCTCCCCACTAGGACGGCAGCAGAAGCAGTGCCAGTCATAAGGGACAAATGAATGGGGAGCCAGAGGAGGTGGAGAAAGATGATGAGTGCTCCTGCCCTCCAGGGACCGATGCTGATAACGAGCTGCCATTCCAAGGAGGAAACTGAGGCTCAGAAACAGTAAGTGCCTTGCCCAGGATGGAAGTGTCTAAGGCAGGGTTTCCTGACACAAAAGCCAGCTCTCTAGTCTATACGAAATTTTGAGTGACTGCCTGTCCACTATCCCACACTGACTGCCTGAAATAAGCTTAGTGGGCCCTTGAATAAGGGTAGGCCCTCAGCCATCAAGAATATCAGGCTGAAGACAGCTCCCACCCAGATGGGCACAGGTAGTATGTGAACTCGGGGGCCCACTGGTGGCCTGACCAACCCTGGTTTTTAGTTCCCAGCCCCAAAGCCCACCTTTCTCAGACTTCTGAGTGCCCAAGGGGCCACAGCTTCCTTGTTTGTTCCAGCACTGCCCCCTACATCCTTGCCAGTGGACGGTGACAGACCCGCTCTTTTCCTAACAAGGACACTGTTCCCAGGAAGTGGGGCTGAGGGACCTAGGAACTAGCTTTGGCATCAGCTGGGGATGTCAGAATCTGAGGTAGACTGGAAAGCTACCCAGAGCACCCTGTAATGTTCATCAGAAGTTCCAGGGGCAGGGGGAGGAGAAAGAACTCTAGGAATCTGTCTGAGGTTCTGGGCCTGCCTCCTAGTAAAAGCTTGTGGGCCTTGGCACCAATTGACCCAGGCTCATATTCTGCTTCTGGGTGACCCTGGACAAACTCATTTTCTTCTCTGTCCTTGGCCCTCAGTTTCCCAATCTGTAAAATGAGGGGACTGGCCTAGATGATCTTAAAGGGCCCTTCCAGCTTTATTAGAGCCATGATACGATGAGCAACTGACAGAGGGCAGAGGCCAAGAGCTCCAGACAGGAATGCCCAGAGGGAGGAAGGCTGAGCTCACTTACCCCAGGTGAGGCCCTCCATTCATCAGGTCAAACACTTGTGCTGGGTTCAGGAACTGTTTGAATTTCCGGAGGAAACGAACACCTTGGTTGTCACCACTCTTGGAATTGACAAAAGCAAGTAGAGGGCTGGAGCAGGCACCTGGGCAAGAAGCCTTCCACAACCCTGGAAAAACCAAAAGCTCTCACGGAAGGTGCCATCTACCTCCAGTTCCCATTAGCTCCTGAAACATCTGGAAACAGGCATAGACGGGGCAGGCCCAATGGTCATAATCCCAGGGTTTCAGCCCAAGTGATGCCAGTTCTCAGACAGATAACAGCAAAGTGTTGGCATTAGAACCAGAGCCTGGCTGGTCCTGACACCAAAGGCATTCTCTGAGGGCTGCTGCTGGAGGTAGAGCCACAGGTGGCCAGGAAGGAGGCTTAGGCAGGTGGGAAGGCCCAGGAGTTATGAAGGAAAGGGGTCCCCCGAAGACCCCTCTTGGACAGGGCCTGAGGTATGCCATGCCAGAAATGAGACAAAACACCCCAAATCCAAATCCTACTTCACCCTATCCCCTGGGGCAGTTTGTAAGCCCAGCCAGAGCTCTACCACAGTGAACAAAGGGCACTGGGTAAAGGTGGGGGGGGGCACAAGGCCAAAATACCTCAGATGGCCATGGGAGGTCAAGGGTAAGACTACATGAGACATTCAAGGAGTGACTCTGATGTCTGCATGAAATAGAATTAGTCCCCAAGAAATCCTGAAAAACCAGAAAGGAAGTGGGTACAGCTGAGGGACAGAAGCACCAGATGCTAGGGGGTAGTTCAAGAATAAGTAGATGAGGGAGGCGGAGCCAAGATGGCGGAAAGGAAGCAGTAACCTCGCTGAGCTCCTCTGTCACTAAGTCCAAAAGGGTAAATCTGAGCGGATTCCGGAGTGACGGAGCCCAGTGGAAGACAGAGTGTGGCAGAATCCAGCCCAGGAGGTTGCCCAGAGTGTCCGCACAGGTCGAGCGCAGAGCGTGTGGGGTCTGCACAGCTCAGACCTAAGAGCAGGCAAGCAGACTACACCAGAGAGAGAAAAAGCCCCAGCCTGCAGACTTACCAAGGACGAATCGCAGTCATCTCCCAGAGGGAACGGATCATTGGAGCCAGGTAGGAGAGTCGGGCCCCCAGTGGAGAGAGTGGCTTCTCAGGCTGCATTCAGCCTCCAGCCTGGAAGTTTAGAAACTGCCTGCCTGTATAATACAGGGGCTGGAATGGCAAAGTAAATTCTAGCTGCTCCTATCCTCCCATCCCTCCTTCATGAAGCAGAAAACCCAAAGATAAGTCTCCCACCCAGATTGAAATCCCAAGTTAATGGAAATAGCCTCAGGCTTGAGAATCTCCAAGAAAGGGTGTAACTGAGACAGCCAGGAATCTGAAGAGAAGAGAGGGAGGGTACCCAACAAGCCCCACCTCACCTCACCAACAAAAGCCGACTTATAGCCCAGGAGTATAGAGGCAGAAATCTGAAGTGGTCAGACTCATCCCCACCTACACATCTACATTCCTCACTGACTTCCCTGACTTAGCCATAAACTAGCCACCCAGAGGTATTCAAAGTCAAGGATCAGGCCCCAAACTCATAGCCTGAGACACTAAGAAACAGGAAGTCACAATGGGAAGGAAGGAAGCTGAAAAGGAGAAGGGGAAGGCAAGAAAGTCTATTCGAGCATACTATGCAGGGCAAGAACAACAAAACACACAGGACAATATAGACTTTCTGCCCACACCAGAGACCACAGAAGGAAACATGATCTGGTCTCAAGCCCAAATAGCATTCCTGGAGGAGCTTAAGAAAAATTTTAAAGACCAAATCAGGGAGGCAATGACCAACTTGGAAAAAGAAAATACCTCCCTAAAAAAGGAACTTCAAAAACTCACTGAAGACCATAATTCACTAAAAATTAGATACAATCAAACTGAAACTCAGAACTCTATGATGCAGCAGGAGTCAATCGAAAAAAACAAGATGATCAAAAAATTGCAAGAGAATGTAAAATATCTCACTGGAAAAATAACTGACCTAGAGAACAGATCCAGGAGAGACAACCTAAGAATTATTGGTCTACCAGAAAGCCATGATGAGAAAAGCAGTCTAGACAACATCCTCCAAGAGATTGTCAAAGAAAACTGTCCTGAGGTCCTGGAATCAGAAGATAAAATAGCTATTGATAGAATTCACCGGACTCCTCCTGAAAGAGATCCCAAACTGAAAACTCCAAGAAATATAGTAGCCAAATTCCAGAATTATAAGATTAAAGAAAAAATTCTACAAGCAGCCAAAAAGAAACAATTCAAATATCGAGGAACTACAGTTAGGATCACACAGGACCTAGCAGCTTCTACATTAAAAGAGCGGAGGGACTGGAATTTGATATTTCGTAGGGCAAGAGAGCTAGGACTACAACCAAGGATTAACTACCCGGCAAAACTGAGCATAATCTTTCAGGCAAGGAGATGGACGTTTAATGAAGTAAGGGACTTCCAGACTTTCCTAATGAAAAAGCCAGAGCTCAATGGAAAATTTGATCTCCAATTACAAGACTCCAGAAGAACATAAAAAGGTAAACAAGGGTAACATAGACTCACACATGCAGAAGTGCACACACCCACACCCACAAACACAAGCTCATTACCTGGGATGCAACAAGAGCAAAATGTTCACATCCCTATATGTGGAGCTGATAACTGTCAATATTTGAAATCTCTATGATTATCATGACCTGCAAAAGGGTTATACTTAGAGGGTGTGGGTATGAATGCACTAACATGGAGTCTAAAAAAAAAAAGACTATTAAGGGGATCAATGGTACTGTAATGGGAAAAAGGAAAGGATGAGCTAGGAAAAGGTAAAATATGCCATCTGAAGAGGCATCAAAACACACTATAGAAGAAGGGAAAGTAAGAGGGAGAGGAACATCATTTAAACACTATTCTCACTGGTTCTGGTTCAAAGAAGGATCAAATTAATCAGTGAAGTTTAAGAATCTAACGTGAATAGACACATAAATTCATTAAATAGAGGAATTGGAGGGAGGGAGAGGAGCACTGTTTGAAATTTACTCTCATTGGTTTGGAATCAAACGGGGAGTAATTTACTCTGATAAGTATAAAAATTTATTGTGTCCTATAGATAGTGGGAGGGTAAGGGGGGGTGAAAAGGAGGAGACTAAAGGGAGGGATTATAAGGGAGGGAAATAGTAGTAAGGGGAGAGGGTAGGTTAAGAAGGGGGGTCACTGGGTGGGAACACTGAGGGAGGGGGCGGTCAAAAGGGAAAACTTCAAGGAGGGGAAGGGAGAAGGAATAAACAAAAACATAAACAGGGGAGGGAATAGGATGGAAGGGAAGAGACAGATAGTCATCATTACTGTGAATGTGAATGGGATGAACTCTCCCATAAAACAGAGGCGGATAGCAGAATGGATTAAAAACCATAATCCTACAATATGCTGTCTTCAAGAAACACATTTGAAACAAAGGGATACCCACAGGGTAAAGGTAAAAGGTTGGAGTAAAATTTATTATGCCTCAGCTAAAGTAAAAAAAGCAGGGGTAGCAATACTTATCTCAGATAAAGCAAAAGCAAAAATAGATCTAATTAAAAGAGATAAGGAAGGAAACTATATCCTACTAAAAGGCACCATTGAGAATGAAGCAATATCACTACTTAATATATATGCACCAAGTGGTATAGCATCCAAATTCCTAGAGGAGAAGTTAAAGGAATTAGAGGAAGAAATAGATAGCAAAACTATACTAGTGGGGGACCTTAATCTTCCCCTCTCTGAACTCGATAAATCTAACCTCAAAATAAACAAGAAAGAAGTTAAGGAGGTGAATAGAATCTTAGAGAGACTAGATATGATGGATCTCTGGAGAAAACTGAATGGGGATAAAAAGGAATTTACTTTCTTCTCAGCAGTGCATGGTACATACTCAAAAATAGACCATGTACTAGGGCATAAAAACCTCACAATCCAGTGCAGAAAGGCAGAAATAGTAAGCGCATCATTCTCAGATCATGATGCAATAAAAATTATATGCAATAAAGGGCCATGGAAAGATAGACTAAAAACTAATTGGAAACTAAACAATTTAATCCTAAAAAATTGGTGGGTCAAAGAAGAAATTATAGAAACAATCAATAATTTCATTCAAGAGAATGATAATAATGAAACAACATACCAAAATTTGAGGGATGCACTAAAGGCAGTTCTCAGGGGAAGTTTTATATCCCTGAGTGCATACTTAATTAAAGCAGAGAGAAGGGAGGTCAATGAATTGGACATGCAATTGAAAAAGCTAGAAAAAGAACAAATTGAAAATCCCCAATTTAGTACTAAATTAGAAATATTGAAAACCAAAGGTGAGATTAATAAAATTGAAATTAAGAAAACTATTGAATTAATAAATAAAACTAAGAGCTGGTTTTATGAAAAATCAACAAAATTAATAGTCCCTTAGTCAATATGACAAAAAAAAAGAAAGAAGAAAGCCAAATCATGAGTATCAAAAATAAAAAGGGTGAATCTACCTCTAATGAAGAGGAAATCAAAAAAATAATGAGGAATTATTTTCCCAATTGTATGCATATAAATATGACAATCTTAGTGAAATGGATGAATATTTACAAAATCACAAGTTGCCCAGATTAACTGAAGAGGAAGTGAATTACCTAAATAACCCCATCTCAGAAAAAGAAATCAAACAAGCCATCAATGAACTCCCTAGGAAAAAATCTCCAGGGCCAGATGGGTTCACTAGTGAATTCTATCAAACATTTAAAGAACAATTGATTCCAATACTCTACAAACTATTTGGGAAAATTAGTGAAGAAGGAGTCCTACCAAACTCTTTCTATGACACAAATATGGTACTGATTCCTAAATCAGGAAGAGATAAAACAGAGAAAGAAAATTATAGACCAATCTCCCTCATGAATTTAGACGCAAAAATTCTAAATAAAATATTAGCCAAAAGACTCCAACAACTTATCACAAAAATAATACACCCTGATCAGGTAGGATTCATTCCAGGAATGCAAGGATGGTTTAATATTAGGAAAACCATCAATATAATTGAGCATATCAACAACAAAACTAGCAAAAACCACATGATCATCTCAATAGATGCAGAAAAGGCTTTTGACAAAGTACAACATCCATTCCTATTAAAAACACTAGAAAGTATAGGAATAAATGGAGCCTTCCTTAAAATAGTTGCTAGCATCTATCTAAAACCATCAGCAAGTATTATATGCAATGGGGATAAACTAGAAGCCTTTCCAATAAGATCAGGAGTGAAACAAGGGTGTCCACTATCACCCCTCTTATTCAATCTGGTACTAGAAACGTTAGCAGTAGCAATTAGAGAAGAAAAAGAAATCAAAGGAATCAAATTAGGCAAAGAAGTGACCAAGCTGTCACTCTTTGCAGATGATATGATGATATACTTAGAGAATCCTAGAGAATCAAGTAAAAAACTACTTGAGACAATAAATAAATTTGGCAAAGTTGCAGGATATAAAATAAACCCACATAAAATCCTCAGCATTCCTATACATCTCTAATAAAACTCAACAGCAAGAGATAGAAAGAGAAATCCCATTTAAAGTCACTGTAGACATTATAAAATATTTGGGAATCTACTTGCCAAAACAAACCCAGAATCTGTATGATCACAACTACAAAACACTTCTCACACAAATAAAAGCAGATCTAAATAGTTGGAAAAATATCAATTGCTCGTGGCTGGGTCGAGCTAATATAATAAAAATGACAATTTTGCCCAAACTAAATTATATATTTAGTGCCATTCCAATCAATTTACCAAAAAACTACTTTGTAGAGTTAGACAAAATAATAACAAAATTTATTTGGAAAAACAAACGGTCTAGAATATCAAGGGAATTAATGAAAAGAAACGCTAGGGAAGGTGGACTAGCTATGCCAGATCTTAATCTGTATTATACAGCAGCAGTCATCAAAACTGCTTGGTACTGGCAGAGGTGTAGAGTAGTGGATCAATGGAATAGATTAGGTGCAGGAGACCCAGCAGTTAATGAATATAGCAATCTATTGTTCGATAAACCCAAAGACCCCAGTTTTTGGGATAAGAATGCACTATTTGACAAAAACTGCTGGGAAAACTGGAATACAGTATGGCAGAAACTGGGCATAGATCACTATCTAACACCATATACCAAAATCAAGTCTAAATGGGTGCATGATCTAGGTGTAAAGGATGATACTGTAAGCAATTTGGGAAAGCACGGAATAGTTTACCTGACAGATCTGTGGAGAGGGGAAGATTTTAGGACCAAACAAGAATTAGAGAGCATTATAAAATGCAAAATGGATAATTTTGATTACATTAAATTGAAAAGCTTCTGCATAAACAAAGCCAATGTAACCAAGATCAAGAGGGAGGTGGGAAATTGGGAAAGAATTTTTACAATTTGTGTCTCTGATAAAGGACTCATTTCTAAAATTTATAGAGAATTGAGCCAAATCTATATGAATACAAGTCATTCCCCAATTGATAAATGGTCAAAGGATATGAATAGGCAGTTTTCAGAGAAAGAAATTAAAGACATCTATAAGCATATGAAGAAATGCTCTAAATCACTATTAATTAGAGAAATGCAAATCAAAACAACTCTGAGAGACCACATCTCTCCAGTCAGATTGGCTAAGATGACAAAACAAGAAAGTGACAAATGCTGGAGAGGATGTGGGCAAATTGGAACGCTAATACATTGCTGGTGGAGTTGTGAACTCATCCAACCATTCTGGAGAGCAATCTGGAATTATGCCCAAAGGAATATAAATAATTTCATACCCTTTGATCCAGCCATACCACTTCTAGGGTTATATCCCAAAGAGATCATAGAAGTGGGAGGAAGAACCATATGTACAAAAATATTTTTAGCAGCCCTTTTTGTGGTTGCAAAGAATTGGAAACTAAAGGAGTGCCCATCAATTGGGGAATGGCTAAACAAGTTGTGGTATATGAATGTAATGGAAATTTATTGTGCTATAAGAAATGAGGAGGTGACGGATTTCATAATTACCTGGAGAGACTTATACAAACTGATGCTGAGCGAGAAGAGTAGAATCAGAAGAAATTTGTATACAATCACAGACATACCATATCTGTGACGACCAACTATGACAGACTGGACTCTTTTCAGCAATGTAGTGATA
>WOXC01009398.1:0-155161 GCA_011680675.1 Gymnobelideus leadbeateri
AATATTCCATTACATTCATATACCACAACTTGTTTAGCCATTCCCCAATTGATGGGCACCCCTTTAGTTTCCAATTCTTTGCAACCACAAAAAGGGCTGCTAAAAATATTTTTGTACATATGGGTCTTCCTCCCACTTCTATGATCTCTTTGGGATATAACCCTAGAAGTGGTATTGCTGGGTCAAAGGGTATGAAATTATTTATAATCCTTGGGCATAATTCCAGATTGCTATCCAGAATGGTTGGATAAGTTCAAAACTCCACCAGCAATGTATTAGTGTTCCAATTTGTCCACATCCTCTCCAGCATTCGTCACTTTCTTGTTTTGTCATCTTAGCCAATCTGACTGGAGAAACGTGGTATCTCAGAGTTGTTTTGATTTGCATTTCTCTAATTAATAGTGATTTAGAGCATTTCTTCATATGCTTATAGATATCTTTAATTTCTTTCTCTTAAAACTTCCTATTCATATCCTTTGACCATTTATCAATTGGGGAATGACTTGTATTCATATAGATTTGGCTCAATTCTCTATAAATTTTAGAAGTGAGTCCTTTATCAGAGACACAAGTTGTAAAAATTCTTTCCCAATTTCCCACCTCCTTCTTGATCTTGGTTACATTGGCTTTGTTTATACAGAAGCTTTTCAATTTAATGTAATCAAAATTATCCATTTTGCATTTTATAATGCTCTCTAATTCTTGCTTGGTCCTAAAGTCTTCCCCTCTCCACAGATCTATCAGGTAAACTATTCCTTGCTTTCCCAAATTGCTTACAGTATCACCCTTTACACCTAGATCATGCACCCATGTGGACTTGATTTTGGTATATGGTGTTAGATAATGGTCTATGCCCAGTTTCTGCCATACTGTATTCCAGTTTTCCCAGCAGTTTTTGTCAGGCACTAGATATCTTGACCACTGCCCAAGGCAGGACCTATACTGTCATACAGACTTCTTGTAGGCTTTTATCCCTGATGAGTAACCAAATTACCAAAATGTATGCAGATCCAAGTTTCTGCCCTAGGACACCCACCAGATGCTGTGGATTCCTTCTTTGCCTCCCTATATAATGGTAACAATTGTGGTGATTTTCCTATAAGTTATATTGTTTTCTTGCCTATGCTTGTCTTGTTTTTGTGAATTGTATCCCCAATTTAGTTCATTGTTGGGCTCCTCAGCTTCCTCCATGCTAACAAAACCATTCATGCACTGCTTAGGGAATCTTGCAGAAGATTCTATCAGAAGCAGGTCAAGAGCAGATCATGAGGGGTGGAGGATGGTGGGAGCAAGAGCTTAAGCATGTGACCTATGGTATCATGGTTACTGTAAATAATAAAACAGCTCCCATGGGGAAATTTATGTGCACCACCCATGTGACCATGGGTGATCTCTTGGCACTAAGCCTTCTTTGCTCTTTTTCTATATATTACCTGGCCTCACCTACGTGGGGTGTGGAGATCTACCACTGTTCTGTCACCCCCCCAGGGCTGGTATTGGGAACAAACTTCCCTAATAAACCCATATCTATGTCTATCTATAGCACCATGTTTGGCATGCACTGTTTCTTTCCTTGGTATCTCAGTACTTTCTCATTATGGTGGAACTATCCCTCTAGATGATCGGGTTATCATAAGTGATATCAATGGATATACCAAAGTGCCTAAAGATGGTGGCAGAGCATGGAGTAGAGAGGAAGCCAGGAGCCTAACGTCACTGAGAAAATCTGGAAAGCAGTATGGAGGTCTCAGATGATGGTAACTGGGGTATTTTAAAGTTCTGAATTAATATTCTTCCCTTGAACAGGCTGTTGCCTTCTTAATTAGTATATCGACCAACTTTTGGACATGAACTAAAAGCAAACAAAAAAAATCACATACAAATACACACAGAGGGACTTTTCTCTTATCACTGCTCATGGGAGGGAAGGGAAAGAAGAACCTATTATGTGCTAGGTACTTACGTTTTGGTTTTTTTTTACAAATAGTATCTCATTTGATCCTCTCAAAAAACCTGTAAAGTAGGTGCTATTTCTGTAGGTGCTATATCTCATGTTTCCTACCAATTCAGATCCTCTCCTATTCTCCATTTCCTGCCCTGAATAGATAACAGATGTAGGATAATCTT
Source organism: Gymnobelideus leadbeateri (assembly GCA_011680675.1). Taxonomy (NCBI): domain Eukaryota; kingdom Metazoa; phylum Chordata; class Mammalia; order Diprotodontia; family Petauridae; genus Gymnobelideus; species Gymnobelideus leadbeateri. Next base: position 2,128 of record WOXC01009398.1, read on the forward strand.
TTTTGTTTAATCTTTTCTATATGAAAATATATTTCATACAAAACACAAACTTGATAAGATTAACAAATGTAGAGGAATTTAAATTCAGTAAGGTGTTCTGCTACATCAGTACCAACATTTCAATTTACACCCTGTAATGTGTATTTCAAAGGTATGTTAATTAAAATAAAAACCAAAAAACAACAACCTGTGGTACTAACTTCATACCCTGTTTGAATTTTGTGCATTGGCATCTCCATATGTACAAATGACTTACAAAAATCTTTACATATGACATGCTGTCCTTAGGAAGAAGGTCATGGATCTGAGTTGGTTTTTAGTAAGGTCAGATCAGAGGGACTCTGATTTTCCAGTGAGTGAGGAAGTAGCCATTTCCTCAGGCATGGAAGGCAAAAAGTGTTCCAAGTAGTCTCTTGGCCAAGTCATTGTGACAAGGCCCTTCCCTGGTTCCTTGTGAGATGAAAGTCTTCAAGTAGAGAAACTTGAATTGTGACAAATTTGGTGCCACCAACATAGATTCTGTAGTGGTGCAGGTAACCAGTTCGTGTAAAGCAGGGGTTCCCAAATTTATTTGGCCTATTGCCCTCTTTTAAAAAATTACTCAGCACCTCCCTGGAAATCTATTTTCTTTTAACATTTTTTTTAAATTGCATCATTTCAAAAAATATATGATATATTTTGTAAATGATGTATCTCAATTTAATATTTTTGTAACTTTGTGGGTTTTTTATGCATTGAAGTGCTCCACATACTTGCCTGCCAACATTTTCTTGTTAAGACCTGTCAGTGGACTTGACCACACATTGGCTATAACTTGTATTTTGTGTATTTATTTGAAATACAATGTAATTACTATGACTTTAACTCTGTTACATAACAGTTGAAACGTACAAACAATTCAAAATTTTCTTCTCTTATTTTCTTAGCCTATCATCACTGCTTATTCTTATTCAACACCCCCCAGTTGCATCCAAGGATGCTACAGCCCCCTGGATCATTACAGTGTCCCCCAGGGGGTGATATTGACCATTTGGGAACCTAGGATTCTAAAGCATCAATTTGTCTCTTAAAACTGTGTAAAGTGACTTCTGTTTTGAATTAACCTTATAAAACAGGACTGGTTCATACTTTTTCTGGTACAAGCAAATAAGGTTGAACACATTCTGTTGCCTAACCTACTATCCTTGATTGGATGAAGATCTTGTTTCTATTAGTCAAACATAGGAAAATCCTGCTAGAAACAGACTAATATATGCCTTAGACTTTGGGAAAGCATATTCAAAGGACTGAGGGAGGGAGTAGGTTTCTAAAGTAAGATTCTGCAGAGAAAGTTGGTACATGAAGGACAGGTAGTTCTTTAGAAATTTGAGATAGAAACAAAAAAAATTTACTATGAGAAGGAAAATGGGGAACCATCTAAAGAGATTGAGGTAGATGCCCAAAATTTAGACTGTAAAGAGCATATAGAGGAGCTGGAGGGAGGGGCAGGTGAAGGAGGAAGAATACAAAAGAGTAATGTGGGTCCTGTAAGAACAATGTCCAAAGTATGATAGCTTATAATGAGTTGAGACTGGCAATGAATACTAAGGGGAAAAATGGGGGAACAGAAGCTTTTAAAAGCGTTATTGATCAAAAGGGAGAGCACCACTGCTTGAGGTAGATGGGATTATGAGGGAAGGCAGAATTACTAAATTCTTATTGGCTTTTGTTTTTCCTGTCAAAGAGAATTCTTTGGATTAGAATAGAAAGAGCAAAAAAAGGCTAAAAAGAAGCTGAAAATTAGAATAAGTAAGATGATAAGAGAGCACCTAGCTACCCTATGATGAGCTCATATCACCAGGTACAGACGAACTATGTTCAAGGAAACTGAAGAGACTGGCAGCTATGATTACTGAGCATGTCAAGAATTTTTAAATGATCATGGAGAACAGAAGGCATTGAGGACAAATGTCATAGCTTTCAAAAAGTGAAAGAGAATGGAAACTATTGACCAAGCTTGACTTCAGTTCCTGGCAAAATTCTAGAATATATTACTAAAAGGAAATGTAAAAACAAACAAACAAAACCGAACCCTCATGATTACAAAAGATGAATATGGTTTCATGAACAAATCATGCCAGACTAACCAAATTTCCTATTCTGACAAGATCACCAGAATGGTAGAGAAGAAAAGCACCTAGATAAAAATTTGGGTAGATTTTAGCAAAGCATTTGACAAAGTCTCTCATGTTATCCTTGTGAACAGGAAGGAGAGATGTGATTACTCTAATTAGGTAGTTTGGGAACTGGATGAATGACCAAGAGTAGTCAGTCACTAATGGGTTGATGTCAGCTTGGAGAAGTTCTAGTGCTCCTGAGATCTGTCTTTAGCCTTGTGCCATTGAAAGTTTTTGTTAATGATAGGTATGAAAGTATGGATGGAGCCCTTATCAAATCTGCAGAGCTGGGAGAAATCGTTAAGAAGGGTAATAGTGTCAGGATCTCTTTTGACAGCCTAGACTACTAGGCAGAATCTAACATTAGAATAAAGGTGAGTTTCCAAATTGGATTCAGTAATCAACTTCATGTAATAAGATTGGTGGCATGTGACTAAATAGATATTTATATGAAAAGGATCTGGAAATTTTAGTGAACCAGAACGAACAAACAAACGAATGAATGAACGAATGAATGAATGAAAAAAGCATCCCTTACATGCCAGGTACTATGTTAAGTGATAGGGATATGAAGGAAGTAAGCAAGATAGTCTCTGCTCTCCAGAGTTTCCATTAATTCCAATGAGGGAAGCCAATAGACTGAGGAAAGTGGTGGCCAGAGAAGTCAGAGGGAATGGTGATTGGAGTCAAAAGGCAAGTGACTGATGTTTATTTGATTAATGTTTTCATTCAGAGCTAGCTGAAACAGTCTGATATGGCAGAAAGGTCTACCTTAATACCAATAAGGAACACTAATTTGATATGATGGTAAGTGGTAAGCAAAAGACAGTAAGAAAAAAAGAAACTAAACAGAAAAGATGAGCAGTTCCATGTCAGCTTAAGTCAGAGCACTTAAAAACTCTTATCTTTTCTCAGTGATCAATTAGTCTTTCAGAAAGTGAAAGAAATAGTGACAAAACTGCTAAGCAGGTCCTGGAAGAGAAATGAAACTTGAGCAGCAGTATTTAACATACTTGAGCTTCTGCTCTGGGGAGATCAGATTTCAGAGTACAGAGACTAAATAGATAAATACAGATTTATGATGTGAGACTTCAAAAAAGTAGTCAGTCCAAAAGGGATGGGAGGTTCTCAAGAGTGAAACTGATTATCCTGTTGCAATTGAGTATGATGGGTAACAAGAAAAAGGGAAGGGGAAGAAGGAAGCAGATGTAGCCATACAGGGAACTTACCCATGAACTTGGATTATTTTAAATTTAACTTTTATTTTTTTTAATTACATGTAAACACAAATGCTTAATATTTGCTTTAAAAATTTTTTTAGTTCTGGGGGAGGCTAGGTGGTGCAGTGAATAGAGAGCCAGTCCCGGAGTCAGGAGGACCTGAGTTTGGATCCAGCCTCAGACACTTAACACACACACACACACACACACACACACACAAAATCCGTGTGACCTTGAGCAAGTTACTTAACCCCAATTGCCCTCCAAAAAAAAGCAGAAAAAAATGTTTTTTTTAGTTCCATATTCTCTTCCCCTTCTTTCCTTCCTCCTTAAAAAGTTGAGTCATTTGATGTAGATTATACATGTTCAGTCATACAAAACATTTCCATATTAGCCCTGTCGCAAAAGAAATCGAACATTTAGGGTTAAAGTTGCACCAGTCAAAAACAAACAAAAAAACCCCAAAACAAGAATAACAAAGTAAAAAAAAAAGTATGATTCAGTCTGCATTCAGACTCCATCATGAACTCAGATTTTAATAAAGCATGTACCAGAGATGGAAGTGAAGATAAAATCACAGGGTCATAGGTCTGGAGCTGAAAGAGACTTCAGTGGTCAATTAGTCCTGCCTATACATTTTACTAATTTAGAGGAGGAAACTGAGGTCCAGAGATGTTATGTGATTTTCTCAAGGTCACATAAGTAGCAAGAGACAAAGGTGGGATTTTTAACCCAGAGCCATTGCTCTTCCTACTATACAAGGTCCCAGTATAAAAATGCCAGAAAGGCTATTGCCCAGTATGAGCTTGGGCTCTTGACAGATAGTAACAACAGCTCTTCTTCCTCCCTTACACTCCAGATCTGCTCATTGCTAAGTGTTGTCAATTTTCCACTATAACATTTCTGATGTCCCTTTTCTCCACTCTTACAACTAACACCCTAATTTAGCCTCTTGTCACCTCTCACCTCCATTTGCCTCCCTCTTCATTCCATTTTCTACCTTACATGTTAACCTGGACGCTATGGACATATACTACCCAAAAAATTTCCACGTGCAGCCTGAATCAGATTAAAAAACGCAATTGGGAAATGTTTAAGAAAATAAATAAAAAGACAATACAACAAAGATAGTATTCATTTCTAGTTGGTTATTATTATTCATAATAATGATAATAACAACATTTATTTAAATAGCACGTTAAGCTTTGCAAAGTGCTTTACAACTCTGTTATCTCATTTGATTATACATTATTTCCTTAGAGTGTTCTACAATCTAGCCTATCTGGCCAATTCACTGTTTCTCATAGGTGATATTCCCCCTCCTCCTTCCATGCCTTTACCCAGGCTATCCCCCATGCAGAGAATGACTTGCTTTTCCTCCTCAGCTTTGTTTTTTAGAATCCCCTCACTCCCTTCAAGTCTCAGTTCAGGCTGCACCGATTATATGAAGCCTTTTCTTATCCTCTCAACTGTTAGTGTTCCCCTGCTGAATTACTTCATATTTTGTATTTAATTATGTGTGTGCATGTTGCTTCCCTCTTGTAGAAGTAAGTTCCTTGAGGGTAGGGAAATTTTTTTATTTTATGCAATATTAAGCACAGGAAATGCTTAATAAATTCTTGCTGAATTTTGGGGGAAAGAACAAATTGAATAAACCTGGGTTACTTCACATCAAAAAACTTGAGTTCTGGGCGGCTAGGTGGCGCAGTGAGTAGAGCGCCGGCCCTGGAGTCAGAAGGACCTGAGTTCGGATCCGGCCTCAGACACTTAACCCACACAAAGAAAAACCTAGCCGTGTGACCTTGGGCAAGTTACTTAACCCCAATTGCCCTAAAAAGGGTGGCTAGGTGGCGCAGTGAGTAAGAGCGCCGGCCTCGGAGTTGGGATGACCCGAGATCGAATCCGGCCTCAGAAAATGAGCACCCACACACAAATAATGACTAGCCGTGTAACCTTGAGCAAGTTACTTAACCCCAATTGCTTAAAAAAAAAAAAAACTTGAGTTCAAATTCAGAATTTGAACTCTTAGCAAGTAACTTCCTAGCTCTCAGGCTCAGTTTATATTGTCCTTTCAGTCATGTTGGACTCTCCATGACCCAATATATATAAAGAGGATTTTAGTGTATGTAAGGTGGGTTTTTGTCATTGTTTTAAAGACTCTAGTTCCCAGGTTCCATGGCCATAACAATCTCTAGTTCCCAGGCTCATGGTTTGTAAACATTTCCACCATGCTTGTGCATCATATAATAATCTTAAGATAATGTAAACATTTGAGTTCAGCTGGCAAATAAATACCTACTGTATTTGCAAAGTCATCATGATACTGCTAAAGGTAATGTAAACTTGTGAGGCTATTGCTGGCAAATTGCCTTCTTTGTCTGTTACCCTATACATCAAGGAGGCATTGGTCAATAAGGTGGAAAGAGGAATGCACAAGGGGAATGTGCATGTGTGCTTGCCTCAGCTGGCCCCCATCAAGGTTTAAGGGGATTTGTTAATGTGTGTCAGTGTCAACTGGCCCAAATTGAGACTTAGTGGACCTATAGCAGTTGTAGCTCCTACTATATCCTCACACACACACCCTTTTGAGAAGAAATAATTGATGGTGTACATACTTTTTTTCCTTATCTACTTTTCTCCTGTCTAGTCGATTCTTTCCTATTTTCCTTCATCAGGCAGTGTAGTATACTGACCAACAATCAAAAGACCTGGGTCCTAGTTTTGATTGCCATCTAGGGCAGATTGTTTAAACTCTCTGGGCCTCAGTTTGCTCATCTATAAAATGAAGGGGTTGCTTTTTGATAGTAGTGCTACTATAAACAAGCTTGTAAAAATAGGTTCTTTCCCTCTGACCTTGACCTTCTTAAGGAATTTGCCTATAGTACTACTATCACTGTGTTTAAAGGTCTATACAATTTAGTGACTTTAAGCAACCCCTTCATTTGATAGATAAGGAAAATAGGAAAGAATCAGTTACTCGTTCAACTGCACAGTCAGTTTGAAATTTTTTACCTAACCCTTGTTTTTTGCTCAGCAACAGTAGATGTGCCTTTGGGTTTTCCCCTATTGCTGTCAGTTGGTCACCTGGCATTTATTAAGGACCTACTGTGTGCCCGGCACTGTGTTAAGTACTGGGCATATAAAGAAAGGCAAAAAAGACATGCCCTTCTCTCAAGAAGCTTAATCCAGTTACAGATACAATGTATAAACAACTATATATACATACATACTCACACACATATATATAGAATAAATTGATCTTATGTTCTATAAGAAATCAGCTGCCTCTAGGGTGCAGCTCCCATTATGTGCCTTCTTAAATCAACTCGAGTTTTCGATGTACTTAATTTTCTATTAAAGGGCACTTATTCTGCCCTTTTCCCACTGCCAAAAATGGCCCTAAGATCAATGATGACTAGAACAGGGAGAAATTCAAAGTATCATGATGTTCTTAAAACCTGAAACTATAATGTTGACGGTCAAAAGTCTGATGACAATCTAGGGAACGGAGTGTGGGCAGAGATCACAAGTACAGGCTTGTTTATGTAGTCTACGTGCATCCTTCCCCTGCAGATTGCTCCCATTTTCATCCTCCATCTTCCCTCTCTTTATTTCTTTCTCCCTGTTTCAATCCCACTAGTCCTACTGTCTATCACCTTTTACCTCTTCCTCTTTCACAGCGAACCTTGAAGAAGCCATCTACACTTAGTGTTTCCACTTCCTCTCTCTTGTCTCTTTTTAAAATCTGCTAATTCTGGCTTCCAACTTCATCACTCAACTAGAATCACTCTCCCCAAAGTTGCCAACTGCCACATATAAAGGTCTTTTCTCAGCCCTCATCCTTCTTGACTTCTCATGAGTATTTAACTCTGCTTTTTTGGTAACACTACTCAAAGAGTACCTGTGAGCTATCCTTCCATTTAGATGCAATGCCCATAAATTTCCACATGACAAAATGTTTCTTGAACAGTATATAATACATTCTAAAGCTTTTCTAACAGTCAGAGTCAAGTTCAGTGGCCTATAGTTTGTAGATGCCATTCTCTCCCTGTTGGAATGAGACGTACAGGAATTGATATGTTTGCCATTCTTCGTTTCTGTGTCCTCTCTCCTACTCTCTTTGGATTTTCAAAGGTCACTGACATTGGCCTGGTGTTAGGTCTATTGCCTTAAACTCATTTTGACCAACTACTTGCTTTCTTCCTATCTTCTTGCTTACCTTAGGTATCAAGTCCTGACTCATGTTTTCTTTTTGGGTCTGTCCTTTCTAGTCCAGACATCTTTCTCTTTGGCAAAGAAACAGACAGACTAAGAGACACTGAGAAGCTCTTCTTTCTTTCCATTATCAGTTGCTATCCCATTACTGGACCTTCTCAGCCTCTCCTTTTCCCTAATATTGCTTAAAAAAAACCCCAACCCAAGTCTCCATTAGTAGCTTTCCTCATTGATGCCTGCATCAAAATGGGCACAGGCCAAACCAAGAAGTGTGGAATGATGGACACAAGCCAGGCAGGATCTGTCATAGCAGCTCCAATGTATTGATCAGAGGGCAGGGTTTATATAATGAATGTAAAGCAATTATTTCTTAGGTTCCCATGAGAAAACGTTTTTAATGTCCTTGTTCATTTACGCACATCTGTATGTCTTAATGTCCTTTTTCACTTATGTAAATCCATATGTTATAATGTCCTTGCATGCATCTATGTCTGCTCAGTTATCATGTCCTAAACTCCTGCAAGTTGGGAAGAGATGGTGAGCCAATCTTAAGACATAATATAGCCTTTATGGGGAGCTGGCTTGGGAAAAATCCTGGGCCAGAGTCTTCCCATGTATGGTCCAGGTCAGAGACTGGCCCAAGATATCTCCTCCTTTCTGTACAAGGAACTTAAGAACATGAACCTCAGTTCCCAAAGCCAGGAAAGACAGCCAAGCATGTGAATCCCCAGAGGTATGACAAGGCACAATATCATCAGCAAGCATGCAACTAGAACAAAGTAAAGCAATAGAGAGTTAAGATTATTATTATTATTATTATTTTTTGCTTTTGGAGGGCAATTGGGGTTAAGTAACTTGCCCAAGGTCACACGGCGAAGTTTTTGTTTGTGTGTGCATTAAGTGTCTGAGGCCGGATACAAACTCAGGTCCTTCTGACTCCAGGGCCGACGCTCTACTCACTGCGCCACCTAGCCGCCCAGAGAGTTAAGATTATTAAATGGATTAGAAAAATCTGAGAGGCTATATCTTCAGGATCAATTCCTGAAATATGACTTTGTGTAATTTGTTCAGTCATATAGGACAATTGATTTTTATCCCAGGTGAGATTATGATAATGGAAAGAGCCATTAAACCTATTCCTAATTTGATTCCAAGTGACATTAGAAGTTTCATTATTCCAAATACATGGGGTTACACAAACATAAGTATAGCAACAGTCACACTACAATTTTGCGTTCTATTATCATTGCATACTGTTGACATCTACTAATACATTGAGTGAGATTACAATTTCTATAAGTAATATGCCAATATAAATCCTGACCTCTAAAAGTTATGTTCAAGGGGCGGCTAGGTGGCACAGTGAGTAAGAGCGCCGGCCTCGGAGTTGGGATGACCCGAGATAGAATCCGGCCTCAGAAAATGAGCACCCACACACAAACAATGACTAGCCGTGTAACCTTGAGCAAGTTACTTAACCCCAATTGCTTAAAAAAAAAAAGTTATGTTCATATTTTATATATATATATATATATATATATATATATATATATATATATATATATATATATATATACACACACACACATTCAATACATACATTATCAACTCAGTAATAGTTACAAAGGCTTTGATATCAGTCTGGTAACTGCAGGAAGGCACATAACTCTTACCTAGGCTATGGAATGACTCTATAGCAAAATCTGTTCTACTTTACTTTAACTTAGCTATAAATTGTCTTGGAAATGAAAATTTTAGTAGGCCTCCTAAAAATCATACGGGGGGGGGGGGGCGGCTAGGTGGCGCAGTGAGTAAGAGCGCTGGCCTCGGAGTTGGGATGACCCGGGATCGAAACCGGCCTCAGAAAATGAGCACCCACACATAAATAATGACTAGCCGTGTAACCTTAAGCAAGTTACTTAACCCCAATTGCTTAAAAAAAAAAAAATCATACTAGGGATTTAAAAGAAATTTTAAAAGTATATCCCATTTATTCAAAAGAGTTTTAAAATTCATAAATGATCACTAAACTTTTATGAAGAAAATTAATTGAAAAGTTTTAAAATGATAGCTCTGTTTTTTACCTAAAAGCAAAAACAAAACTTTTAAGAGTTTTGTTAAACCAAATTGGTCTAACACAAGTAACATAAATTCTAAAGGTATTTATTAACAAACTATTGCAGAATTCTTAAATATCACAAAGTTTTTTAGTCAAAAAAGGTATAGTAATTGAATCTTTATATTGGCAACAATTAAGAAGCTGATCAAAGTACTTATAAAAGCTATTAGTATTAGGATTCCTCTAAACAATGGGAATATTATAAAGTGAGCCTAAGTAGTTTGTATAAATTTCTGTACATATTCTAATTCTTGATAAAAAATAATACTAGATTTCCCATAAAGCTAACACAAAAGAGTTCATATCTTTTACTGACTAATTATTCTGATCATAGAAATTTTGCTATAGAAAGAAAAAAGAATATGTAAATTAAATATAGTCTTAAATGCTTTTTATTTTAAGTAGTGATTTTTTACCAATCACAACTCATATCCAATTACATGTTAATTTTATTCCCATAGAGCTGTAATAAACAACAAAGATTTACTAGGTTTCTCCTACATAAAGAATTTCATTTGACGTTTTTCCTTCTCAAATTTCAACATATCCTGGTATAAAAGCCAATTGTTAGAAAACCTTTTAATATTTTGCAACTTTCTTAGCAAGTTGGGTTCTAGTTCCTTTCTCAGGCTAAGTGACCTTGCCTCTAGAAATAGTTTCCTTGGCAGTTTTTTTTTTTAAACAAATACTTTATTAACTTCTGTTTTACATCATTCATTTACGCCAGGTTTTGAGTTACAATCATTTTCCCCCCATTATTCCCCTACCCAACCTCCCAGAATAGCAGTCCCACAAGATATCGCTTCCTCCAATCTGCTCTCCCATACCTTCTCCCATACCCCCATCGACTTTTCCATTAGAGGAAGATGAATCTTTGTGTCCCAATGCCTGCACATCTTATCTCCCAATTATAGGCAAAAGAGCATTAATAATAGTATTTATATATATATTTGAAACATTTAATGTTACGACCTTGAATTTCAGATCCATTTCCTTCCTCCCTTGTCACCCATTCCTTCTTGGGATATAAGTAATTCAGTATATGTTGTACATGTCTAGCTATGCAAAACATTATCATGGTAGATATATTGTACAAGGCTGCTTATAATTCCCTCCCACTCATCCCACCCCCCACCTGGTCCATTCCCTACATGATCCTGTTTCCTTGGCAGTTTTACAAAATAAGAATAACTAAGGTGGACTTTAGGGAGGACCTGGGGGGTGATGCCCCTGCTTCATCAAATCTCATACATGCAGGAGCAATGATCTGAATGAGTTGAATTAATCCAAATAAAAATTTCACCAGTCTCCTCTATTCCACATACCATATCAATTAGCAATTTTAAGTGTTAGCATTAAAATAGTAAAGTAACTTAGGTATTATTTCTATAAATGATAGACAAATTGCTTTACCTGTAACCTCCTTTTTGACTACAGGTGAAGGTGTAAACACCTGGTTTCCTATGTAGCATATATAAACATTATAAGACGTTAAGTGACATAACTATTTTTATACAAACTTTTCCTCTGTCTTTTAGTTTCAACAAAATTCAAATTAAAAAATTACTTTATTTAACACTATTTCTGGCTTACAATGATCCCTCAATTTTTAAATGAGAGAATTTTTCTACAATTTAAAAAGACCACATCATGGCATTAATTGTATTTCTAAATCATTACTTGCAAAAATTATTGATAAAAAATTGGGCTTATCTAGTGCAGAGATTTTTCTCCTCTCCTCATAGCTGCAGAGTCTGATTGTGTATTTAGGGGTTTTGAAGGGAGAGGTTCATCTGTTTGCTTAAAGATGTAGGCTTCAGTGCCCCAGAGCTGTTGCTAGTGGGGTCTTTGATAAATTTATTATGCTTTCTCCCTTTAGTCAGTTTGGGAAGGTAACTTAAATTCCCTATTATTCTTCAGCACTCTCTATTTTAATCTGTTCTAGGACAAGAGGCTTTAACAAATTTTTAGTAAAATGCTTTTAGCTGATTTAACTTTTACTCCTGTTATACTTTATTTATGTGTCAACTCCTTAAAAATTTCAAAAAGTGATTTTGGGGAGTATTGCCTATTCCCTTATCTCCCATACTAGAGAACCCCAAAAACCTCATGTTTTTATCAGATCTTAGAAAATATCCCAGTTTGCCTAAATGCCAAATAATATAATAAATTCTGACTTATCGTTAGCATCAAATTAGGAGTGACACTTTTTACTTTTCACATGAATTCAAATGATCAAGTAAGTTTTACCTGGCCTCCATTCTGGAGGACCAAGCATAATGTCTGATTTCTGCAAACAATCTTTAACAATTTCTGAGTACACTCTTCCTGTCATTTTCTCTATCTGTCTGTTTTGTTTATGTGTCTCTATGTGAAAGAGTATGAGTCAGTAATCTGACACCCTGTAAGGTTTAATATGCAGCTGGACTTTCCTTGGAATGCTGTTATCTCTTTCCCTCTCCCTTCTTCCTCAGGCAGCAGGAGAGAGACAGAGAGGGAAAAAGCATTTTATTTTATAGATTATATGATGGTCATATTAAGTCATAGAGTATAGGAAGAAGTAGCAGGCATAAACTATTTGCATTGAAAAGTGTTAACAGAACTTTTAAGATTTTTAAAGGTTTGAAAATCTCCTCCTCTTCATTCCACTCTGGCTAAGTGGAGTGAGGAGAAGACAATAAGAAATGATAAGGGAATTTTTTTCCCTCAGATCAAAGAGATATACAAACAAGCATTTAACCATTATTTCCTGCCTCACCTATTAGAGAAAAATTTTGTGTATTCAGAATGCAACTGTAAGTCAATTGAATTCATGAATAACATGCTTCCAGAGCACCCCTTCTGCACACTGCAATCCAGTCAAACTGTTCTTCTCTCAGTTTTTTATATACAGCATGCCATCTGTCATTGTTGTCCCTTATGCGTGGAATGAACTCTTTCCTCATCTCTACCTTGGAGAGTCTATTTCTTTCTTCAAACGAAGCCTTTTCTGATTTCTCTGGCTGATAGTGCCTTTCTTCCCATATCATGTTGTATTTTACTACATTCTATTTATTTGTATGTATTCTAGCTCTAAATCTATGATTCTATTCACTTTATATTCTATGTACATATATGTATGTATATGTGAATTATGTATATGTATAATATGTACTTAGCATTATCTCCATCAGAGTGTAAGCTTCTCATGAGAAGGAATTGTTTTAGGCTTTGTATATGTAACTCAAAGGCCTAGCACAGTGCTTGGCACATAGTGGGTATTTAATAAATGTTTACTGATTGATTACAGAATAGATTACTTTGGGGAAGATTGCCCATAGGCAAAATAATCATTGTTCTTTGTTCTTTGTTCTTGAAGAGGAGGCTGGCATTAAGAAAATAATTACCATGACATGCAGTGAATTGGATTTAAGTAAGGGAGGGCTGTGCAAAGTCACCAGCCTCACTTTCTCCTCCAGAGCCAACTGGGTCTAGTGGTCAGATATAGATCAGGACAACTGAAGATGGTTCAGGATGCAGTGGGGGATCTTGGCCTTTTCAAGCTAAGGAAGATCATTATCAAGTCTCAGTTTGACTGAGGCAACACCCATTGTGCTTAAGGCAGATAATGGCCTCTTTACCTAGTAAAAAACCATTTGATCTGGAAGGGAAGACCCTCAGGGTTTCTGGTCAGAAATAATTTCTATTTACATTCATTCTGACCCAATCAGGGTCCAAACTAGGACCAAGTAGGGCTTGGCCTGGGACCTATCATTGATCAGTCAATGAGAGCCAGAGTGATATGGGGTTCAGGCCGGTCTTTAAGAAAGAAAAAAAAAAGTCCTGGACCATTTCCAGTTATCCTGATCTATACTTGGCCACTGGACTCAGATGACTCTAGAGAAGAAAGTGAGGCCGGGACTCTGTACAGATCTCCCTCACTTAAATCCAATTCACATATATGTCATAGCATTGCTTCCCTGATATGGTCCTCTTTGAGAGCAAAGGCAAAAAAGAACAACCTCTGTGAGTAGAAAAGGAGTTGCACCACTGGGGATCCAACTGGAACTGACCAGTTGGGCAACATGGCTTTACATGGCTTTCCTTCTCTTTCTTTCTTTTTCTTTCTTCTTCCTTCCTTCCTTTTTTCTTTTCTTTTCTCTCTCTCTCTCTCTCTCTCTCTCTCTCTCTCTCTCTCTTTCTCCTTATGTCCACATAGGATATTACACTGTTACCTGCAGGTGCTCTGCCCAAAGGGAATATAGATCCCAATTTGGTTGTTGTTTTACTTTTTTTTTTCTTTCTTAAAGACCACCCTCAATCCCAAATTACTCTGGCTCTCTTTGATAGGCAGGTAATCCCATCCCTAAATCCTACTTCCTCTAGAAGATCAGCAATTACTTGAGTACACATTTTATCCACCTTCCTGCCACCTCATTAGATGGTAAACTCCTTGACTGCAGGGACTGTTTTAATTTTAGTCTTTGCATGCCCTACATTTTAGTCTTCACCTGATTGTGTGGAGCTGACCCTCAACTCTCTAAGGAAGACTATACCAACAGAGCACAAGTTTTGGCAGACCTTTTGCATCTGGAAAGGCTTTGGAGTACTGGCCTAGTCAAAATGTTAGAGAACAGCCAAAGCCAAGATGAGAGGGGCTGGCTACCAGTTGAAAAATTTCTCCACCTACAGCAGCTCCTGATGAACATCCACTTAGGTGACAAAGAAAGTACAATCTGTATTGGTGGAAAGAGTACCTGCCAATGAAATCATGAATTTGTGAAGCATCAAAGCATCCCTGATAACCTACAAAGTGCCTTGCATAGAGTTGGTTGAGAGGAGTGAAAATCTGAGACAGTTTCTGGGTAATTAATAATCAATTTATTAATTATGGCTAGCAAATAATCAACAAACTGAGGTCAGTGTTTCTTTGGGGGGAGAAGGGGTCCTGTGGACTGCTTAAATACTCTTGGGAAAGGGGTTGTCCCTGACTAGTGGAAATCAACTCTGATTGGTTAACAATGAGAGAATGAATATAATAATAAGAGGTGGATTTATTCTAATAAAGTTGGGGGTGGGTGGGAGAGGAAAGACACACACACACACACACAAACACACAGTCTTTGATCAAGTCATTGTTCTTTGACAAAGAGACTAATCTCCACACCCAGATCACTTGGGTGCCCCGACAACCTATACAAAAAGATCTTTCCTCCACCCAGTACTACCGGGAGTAGAACTATGGGCCAGAATTCACCTAGATTAGACCCTTTAATCAGAACTGAGCTCTCCCAGTTGGGTGGGAGTAAAAAAGAAAAGGAAACTTTTTGGGGTATAAAATTGGTTATTAATATGATAAAATGATTTTTCTCATGGTGAATTTGATGGGGTCCTTGTGATGTATATATGTCTGTAGTATCAATCTGTAACATCAGTTTGTAAATGGGGTGCTTTGGGATCTATGTCTGTAAAATCAATTTGTAAAACCAGTCTGTAAGATCACATTTCCACCCCCCCCCAGCCTCAGAGCATTGACTCTTCTCCTTCCCCCTTCCAGCACTCTGCCCAGCAACAACTCATGACCTGTTTATCTCTGCTTGAAACAATAAGTTATGTAAATGTTATCTCCTTTAGTTAGAATGGCCAGCCCCACCATAAATTCTTCAATACCTTATCTATAGGGTAACTCCTTAGTCAATTATATACCCACACTGTCTCTGATGACCTTGGTGGGTGACAGACTGGGCACTCTTTAGTGACGTGTCAGGCCTAAAACCACATCTCCAGCTAGCGCCCCCCCCCCCCTGAGCTATTTCCCAGTGAATCATGGGCAATACACCTGTGCAGTTGATATTAAAAGTGCATGGTCCTTTGAGCACTGACCATTCCTTAACTCCTCCCTGATCCCACCCTTACTCACCTAGTTAGCATAACTGACACCTTAAAACTATGCCTGTGGCCTCTGCAAGTTTGCAGGTTCCATAAGAATCTAGCCCGCTGTTCTCTACAGTGTAACAATAAACTTTACAATTTCGGCTTCAAAGTTTGCTTGAGCCTGGTGAATTCCTTCCAGACTGGATGCCAGGGTGGGTCCCTGGCAGAACCACTTACTCCCCTCCGCCCCCCCACTATCACCCTTCCCTCTTCAAATTGAATCAAAAACCATGGACTATATGGATTCTTGGTAATTTCAAGAGGGTCTCCTGCATCATGAACTTGCTCATCATTTTCCTCATTCATCTCTTATTCTTATCTAACATTCTGTTACTCAGAATTTCTGTGTAGTGTGTACAGAAACTAAACAAATCAATCTCTTCTTCTGCTTTCCTACTATCAATACCCTAGCATTATCTCATGTCTTCTAATTGATTTAACCTTTCCCCCTGGCAAGTTATTACAGAATCACAGTCTTGAAATGGCAATGGAGGCATATTCTATTTAGGGAAATATCCACCATGACATCCCTGACAAGTGGTTATCCAGCCTTTACTCAAATGGGAAGAGTAACTCAGTGCCTCTCAAGATAGCTCATTTCATTTTTAGATAATTATATTCAGGGATGCTCATAACCTTTTTTTGTATCACTGACCCCTTTGGCAGGCTAATGAAACCTATCAACCCCTTCTCAGAGTAATGTGTTTTTTTTTTTTAGAGTAATGTTTTAAATGCATAAAATAAAATATAAAAATTACAACAGCAACAAATTAGGTTGAAATACAGAGCTGGAGAATGAAATGGCAAAGCACTCCAGTGCTTTTGCAAAAAAAAAACAAAACCCGTATCTTTGCAAAAAGCCAGGCAAGAACTGTAATGAACAGTATCTTTGCAAAAAAACAAAACAAAACAAAACCCAAATTGGATCATGAAGAGTTAGACATGACTGAAACAGATGAACACAACTATCAAAACATTTTTTTAAAAAAGTTCAGCCTTGGTGACCCAGGCAAATATTTTTTTTTGGAAGTTATCACTTGATTCAAATGGAAATCTGGTTAATCAACTACCCCCACTGAATTTGGCTTGATCATTATCTCAAGCCTAATCCTAACCAAATGGAAAAAGTCAAATCCTTCTTGGGAAGGACAGTTTATTAAATACTTGAATACTATTATCATGCCTTTTCCCCCCAAGTCTTACAAATATTTTTTTGGCTTGATAGTGTCTTTCCTAAAATGGGGCCAAACACCCTCTTCATGTTAACCGCCCTGATCTAAAACCACCAGGGACTCTAATGACCTGCCAGAAAGTTCCCACAATCCTCAGTCGGCCACTCAAAGTCCTCTGCATGTTGGCTCCATTCTCCTTATTGATTTTGCTTTTTAGTATTTCCAAATATAAATAATCTACTCCAGCCAAGCTGCCCTCCCTGTTCCCGGAGCACGGGTACCCATTCCATTTTCCCCACTTGGGCACGTGTGCATCTGGTGTATCTTTGTCCCTTTGATGATCATCCAAAACCTCCTCTTCTGTCAAGACCCAGATTAAATGAGGTCTCCCTTTAGGATGGATGTCCTAACTTAGCTTACTATCATCTCTCCTTTCTTTGAACTCACGTGGCACTTATTTACATCGCTTATTTTGGGTGTTTAAACATATGCTGTCTGTGTGACCCTGGGTAAGTCACTTAACCTCTGTTTGCCTCAGTTTCTTCATCTTTAAAATGGGGTTCTAGGGTTGCTGTGAGGATCAAATAATATTTGTAAGCGCTTAGCCCAATGTTTGGCACATAGGCACTATAGAAACATAAGCTATAATTATTGTTTTAACTCTTTCATGCATACATGTCTTCTCTCTCGATCTTGATTGTAAAATTCTGAAAAGAAGAGATCATGTCTTACATTTCTTAGTGCCCAGCATAGTGGAATGCCCATAAAAGGTGCTTAAGAATACTTTTTTGAATGAATTACCATTATTTGTATCTAATAATAAAAAGAAATATAAACTAGGTCATGCAAACACATGTGTATGTGTGATATTGTGCACACATGTACATATACATATATGCACGTATATGTATGTATTTATACACACTGGGAGTCCATAAAGTCTTAGTAAAAGTTCTAAGCAGTGAAAGTTTTTAACTGCACTAAGACTTTTGGGACACTCTTTGTGTATGTATGCATGAGCACGTGTGTGTGTGTGTGTGTGTGTGTGTGTGTGTGTGTAGAGACAGACAGCAACCTGACTGTCCCTCTGGTATCCATGGAATGTTATGAGAACTAAATGACCGTGTCACTCAGCACACTGGGTAGATTCCTCATCTACATTAATGGAGGGGGTATATTCACATCAATGAAGTCTAAGATCCATTAATGTGTCAAACCTATAAACACTTATTGTAATTAAAATTATATATTTCAGTTCTTTAGAGGAAGACACAAAAGAAAGTCCCATATGACGGGCAGTCATGGATGGGTTACAATTGACTTTGGGGGAGGTTGCACCCATGTCTATGAGATCTGATTTAGGAAAGCAACAAAATAATTTATAGACAATCTGGTACAGCTGATCACTAGGATTCTAAATATTTAACACGGGGAAAACACATCTATCCATGGTCTTCTATCCTTATGAATCTCCCTAGGAAATCTCTAGCAGGTCAGCAGTCTCTCAAAGGCTTGAAGGTCAAAGAATTTACTTCTCCTGGAAACAATCTATTCCCTGGTCATACGAATGAATGAATGAAGAAAGCATTTATTAAATGCTTACTGTTTACAAAGCACTGTGCCAATACCTGGACATGCAAATAGAAAAGGAAGACAATCCTTCCTATCAAACATCTCACCTTTTAATGGAGGAGAAAAAAAATATATCAAAGGATTCAGCTGCAAGTCAGATGGGAAAGCCCCATGGTCCTTAGCATGTGATGTCAAAGTAGATAGTGATGCCTCTTCTTCATGTCATTTCCACTGATGAAATCACACTAGTTTCTGATGTCAAATAGTTTGATAGGGCTTTGGTGGCAAGAATTTCTTCCCCTCAGCTATGGCAATGATGCCTGCAGGAGTAGTTATCAGGCTGCATCTCCCCAGGGGTTACTTGCTAGGATGATATCTCCATCAGGATATGAGGGGGGATGGTGGTCAAGTAGTGGTAGTAATTTGTTGTGCCTGGCACATACATCCTCCTGCCTCCCCCCTAGGGCACCTTGCTGATTCACCTGCTCTGTGAGTAGCAGTTGTTTGACAGACGTTAGCGATGACTGAGCTCTTCACCCCAGATGATGGTTGTGACAGAGGGCTGAGTTAGAAGTAGGAATGGTGTTCTAGAGGGTGTGGGGTACCATTGCCAGGGACCCTGTGCCTCAATCCCTGCTGTTGGTAGTTGGTTAGCAGTTGTTGCTGGTGGTGATAAGGAAAGTGGGCCCCTTCTCCACAGTGATTTCTCCCCTCAATGATGGCTATAGGAGTTGGGCTGGAAGTAGATATGATTGTTAGTAGGACACTGCTATTCTTGGGTTCAAGAGTCCTGAGCTTTCCCCTTCTGGGTCTGAGGGGAGATAATGGCCAAAGCGGTGATGGTGGTTTGTCCTGCCTGGCACATGTAATCTTCTTGTCTTTCCCTTAGGGTGGCGTGTACGTGTGTGTGTGTGTGTGTGTGTGTGTGTGTGTGTGTGTGTGTGTGTGTATGTACTTCAGGTAGGTTGGCTTTCCTGACTTGTGTGGAGCAGTTGGTCAGGATCCTTTTTCACAGGAATTGCTTTCCTGGATGATGACCATGAGGGCTGGAAATAGGAATGGGGGGGACAGGGGATGCTGCTATATGGACATGTGACATGTGCACGCACACACACACCCAAACACACACACACACATACACATCTAATCTCTTTCCTTTGGAGATAAGCCAACCAGCCAAATTAAAGTATTTTTGAATGGGGCGGCTTGGGAATAGAACATGGTATGAGACCATCTATTTAGAGCTAGAAAGGCCCTTAGTATTCATTTGGTTTAGTTCCCTCTCTTTTGATAAAGAAAATGACAATCTCAAGAGAGGCTAAGTGATTTGCCCAGGATGGACAGAGTAAGTAGCTGAATTTGTCAGCTACAATTTAAAGTTGAATTTGAACCCAGGGACTCTGATCTCAATTCCTATCATCTGTTCCACTGTGCCTGTGTAGTCTGAAAGGTAACAGATACATTGTTGGTGGAGTTGCAAATTAGTACAGCCATTCTGGAAAGCAATTTGAAATTAAGCAAAGAAAGTGCCTAAAATGCTCATAGCTTTGACCCAGAGATTATACTAGGCTTCTACTCCTAGGAGGTCAATGATTTAAAAAAAAAAAGTTTCATATGTACTAAACATATAAAGCAGCACTTTTTGTAGTAGCAGGAAATTAGAAACAAAGCAGTTGTCCTTCTATTAGGAATGGCTAAACAAGTTGTGTTATATGAATATAGTGGAATATTTGTTGTAAGCAACACAGAAAAGCATGAGATTACTTATATGAAATGATGCCATGACTAAAGTAATGTAATTGGAAAGAGCAACAATGACCAGACAACTGAAACAATTGATACTGCCATGTCAGGACACATTTGGAACACTGTTCTGTTTGCCACATTTTAGAAAGGACATTGGTGAATTGGAGCATGTTCAGGGAAGGGCAAATGAAATGACAAGGGGATTCAGAACCATATACATCAAAACAAATATTGGGGTAGGAAACTGAATGATCATTTACTGACTGTGCTGTAGCGAGGATTCTTGTTCAGGTATAGGTTGGAATAGAGGGGCTACTGAGATAAAACAGTAATTTTATGAATTGGAAATGCTTGGCCTCCCAGAAGATTTGGAAGAGATGGGAGGGAATGTAATCTTCATCATAAAATATCTGAGGGTCACTAGGTCTTTTTGTTTCACTCCAGTGGGAAGAATGAGGGTGGGGATAGAGGGAGAGAGATTGTATCCTGCTCTAGGAAAAAACTTCCTAACAATTAGAGCTCTTCAAAAGTGTAATGGGCTGCCTGCCTTGAGGGCTAGATACATTATCTACTTGGTTATACTGTATCACTTATATTTCATTGTGACTGTCCATGATGCTGTTTTGTTCACTAATTGCTGCATGTGTATATTTGGTCTGTCTACTTATGCTATAAGCAGTAGGCAGGGTCTATTTCTTTTTTTTTTTTTTTAAAGCAATTGGGGTTAAGTAACTTGCTCAAGGTTACACGGCTAGTCATTATTTATGTGTGGGTGCTCATTTTCTGAGGCCGGATTCGATCTCGGGTCACCCCAACTCCGAGGCTGGAGCTCTTACTCACTGCGCCATCTAGCTGCCCCGAGGGTCTATTTCTTATACATTTTTGTACATTACAGTGTAATAAAATGTATAGGACATTATGTTGTGTCTAGCATGTGACAGACAATATCTATTTATTGAAATATATGATCATATATGACATAAATACAAGACAAACACATGACAATGACAAAAATACCAGTTTTGAAAGATATTCTTTTTGCTCAAAGTAGGATGGTTTGAACTGTGGTTCTCAAAGTATGGTCTGGGGATCTCTAGGAGTTCCCAAGATGCTTTCAGAAGATTGAGAGGTCAAAACTCTTCATAATTATGCTAAGGCATTTTCATTTCTAATACGGTAAATATAGACACATATAACTTATATAAACAAAAGCTCTTTGAGGGGTCCTCTATTTTTTTTTTTTTAGCATGTAAAGGAGTCTGAGACCAAAAAATTTGAGAACTACTGGTGTAGTAGAAAAAGAATGGAATAGGAGACCTAGGTGGGTTCTAGTTATAACCCACTGTGTTACCTTGGGCAAATCATTTTACCCTTTGCATGTCATCTATACATGTATAAAATGGAGATAATACCAGTCCTGCTTTCTCCACAGTTGTTTTCAGAATTAAATGAGATCAGAGATGTGAAATAATTTTGAACCTTATAAATATATGTTTCTTCCAGTTTTTATTTACTCTCTAGGTATTCACTGCTGTTCCTATGTCAATGAGATAAAGAGATAGCAGACAGGTTTTCATCTACATTGCCTCTAAAAAAAATCTTAATCTCTGGTTTGACAGGTTACTGTGTTCCCTTGTTTCTTTAGAATTCCCTCATATACCCATCAAGTCAGAGAAGTTAGCTATATCCCAAGTATGGGTATCTGGGTTGGCTCAAACTGGGTCCTCTGGGGGTTCCTCCTTTATCGGGAATTGTTGGGATCATAAGCACTTGAGGCATAGGTGCTGGGTAGGACTGTAAGGGAAGAGTAAAAGGGGCTAGGCGTATTCTGCTGACAGCCTATTATGGGATGTCTGATGCATTGAGTATACCTCACCAACGAGAAGAGGCCTCTTCACCCTTGGCAGTAACTTTCTGGACTTGTGTGCTCTGGCTTATGGAATGGGAGGGTCTATGAGTGAACTATAAGAGGTATTGCCACAGCTCTAAGGAGGGCATTGGTAGTAGGCTTTAGTAGTAGGCAGTAGGCATTAGGAGTAGGTATTAGGAATTATGTAGTAGGCATTAGAGAATAGGCATTGGGGATTAGGAGTTGGAGATTGTACGAATAGATTGCAGAGCCATGTGAGATCAAACAATAAAGGTGTAACAAGCAGCTGTGTGTGTGCCGGGTGTTCTGTGGGGGAGCTCCCTGACTGGGAAGTCAGGGCCGAAGACGTCCGAAGTACTGGGAAAAGGTAAGAACCCAGTTGTACCCTTCCTGGGGTAAGCAGGAAGGAGTCTAACAGGGAATGATATTGTCCCCATCTCATAGATGCATAAATTGAGATGCAGAGGGTAAAATGATTTGCCCAAGGTTAACACAGTGTCGGGGTGGGCCAAAGGTGGTATCCAACCACGAGCCCTATTCCAATTCTTTTTCTACTACACCAGCAGTTATCATGCTTTTTGGTTTTGGGATGCCTTCAAAATGGAGGACTCCTCCCTGCCCCCAGAAACTTTTTAAAATACGGGTTATATGTGTTATATAGAGGCTCATGCTGCTAACAATCTCTCTAGTCTAGCTGACCTACTCCTCGTAAAGATTTCATCAACCAGAATGTCCCATGACTTTGTTATTTAAGCACTTTCCGAAAGGCTGGGTGGAAGAGAGAAAGATGCCACAAAAAGGAATAATACCTATTTTTGGCCCAAAACTTTCTACAAGTAACCTTTCCTCGGTGTCACCTAGGACAGTGGTTCTCAAAGTGTGGTCTGGGAATTCCCAAGATGCTTTCAGAAGATTGAGAGGTCAAAACTCTTTTCATAATTATGCTAAGCGGAACTCCCCGCTTCAGGTGACGCACTAAAACTGACGTGTTTCAGTAAAGGTTGAAAGATGCCAAACACAATGCCAACTACGTACACAGCAATCAGAAGGCCCTGTCCGCACGAGATGAAAGCAAAGAAGCCTCCAAAACAAGAGACACAATCCCCCGGCACAAGGCAGCCCGCACTTCTAGAACCGGGACGCTCAGAGAATCCCCCACCTGTACCTGTCTCAAGATTCGCTCCGAATTCGGATCTCTTCCTGCAGCTAGACAAGCACCAATCAGCTGCTGCTAGCCACCAGCCAATTAGAAACCGCGGTATCTTCTTCAACTAATGGAGGGGAGGGGAGGGGCGGGGAAAAATGAAGTCAGCAGAAAGGCGGGGCCAGGACAGGCAGAGGGAGGGGAAAACTCATTAGAGACAACCAATGGAGAGCTGCGTCACGGCCCGAGCAGCCAATGATCGCGCGTCCTGCGAAGGCCGCCAGTCTGGGGGTTTGCTTTCGCGCTCTTGCTGCTTCCTCTTGACTGGGAAGTTTCCCGGGAAGCCCGAGGACGAAATGTCCACGTTCTTACAGGCCCTGCACAATAAGGCCGCAGCGGGGGCCGGAGTTGAGAAGGAGGATTTGAGGAAATGGGGTTTGACAGGTTAGTGAGGCCCGGGCTCACGTGGTGTTTGAGAGCCGCCAACTTGTAGTCAGTTTCCTTCCACAAGGAAGTCTCGCGTTATCTGTAACTGATCAGCCTTCTTCTACACCCCCCCCCCCCCCTTACCCGGGCTTAGCTTCTTATCCCAATTCTTGAAATTGGCTAGTGCGGTGCAGTGGTCCGGAGCAGAGACTCAGACCTTTTGGAGTGTGCACGTAGTCATTTTAGAGGGAATCAAAGAAACCCCGTTTTGGAGCTGAATGTCCATTCTTAGCCTGCTGGACACCAGCCCTCATGGCCTGGGAAGTTTGAAGGAGGGAAATAAGGAAGTTAAAGCGGGATGTCTGCCCCACGTCCCCCAAACCCGAAACAGGCTTTTCGGGAGCAGTTTTAGGAAAAGTCATCTTAAGAAAGAGCACGTCATTGACTAGGTGGAAAGCCACCAGTCTGTCGTGGGCTTGTTCACTGACCCAGGTTTTCTTTAACTAGGATTTTCGTTCCTTATCTCGAATGGAAGCTAGGCAGAGTTAATAAACATGCGTGCTGTATTTGGAGTGCAACCACGGTTCTTGACTGTCCTTAGGACTTTTCCGCTAATGCTCATTTTTGTCGTATGTGGTCATTCCTGTGTATCTCTGGCCCTTACTTGCAAGCATAAACCAGGGACAAGCCAAGCAGCTCTTGCACATCCTTCCTTCCTCACTGCCTTATATGAAACTATCTTGCGTTTATTCTATATGTACTTATGTATGTATGTGCATGTTGACTTCCTCAGTAGAACATAAGTTCTTTAGGAGCAGGGAATATTTGTCTTCGTTTTATCCCCAAGATTACCATTATTCCTGGCATCTAATAGATCTTTAGTTAAATATTAATCTGTTAATTTTTTTAAAAAGAAGATATTAATACCTCATCCACATCACAGATTGATCAAAAGGTTATGGATACATTTTAATAGATTTTTGTTGACATCTTTTGCTTTTACATCACCCAGACTTCCCCCTGTATCGTACCTTCCCTTCTAACCTGACCTTTTCTAGGAGAGCCATTCTTATAACAGAATTAAAAAAAAAAAAAGGAAAACTCAGCAAGTCAGTACACCCTTTGCCTATCTGTCTGTGCAGTGTTCCACACAGATCGAGGAGGGTGGAGCTGGGAGTTGTTTTCTTGTAACTCCTCTTTGGGCCCAAGCTTGTTCTTTGTAACTTTGCCTCGTTAATTTCCTATTGTTTGGGGCTTCTTTTCTTTCGCTGTCATTATGTATCTTGTCTTCCTCGCTCTGCTTACTTCATGTAAGTTCGTGCTTTGGGATTCACTGTGACCATTGTTTCTTACGTGGTAATATTCCGTTACGTTCATGAACCACAATTTGTTTAGCCATTCTCAGGATGGGAATTTGCTTTGTTTCCATTTTTTTACTCCCACTAAAGAATGCTGCTAGAAGTATTTTTGAGTGTATGGGAAAAGAAAACTTTTTGTTAGTGACCTCCTTGGGGTCAGTAACTTAGTATGGAATAAAGATAGGTTAAAGTATGTGAACATTTTAATAATTTCATTTCGATAATTCGAAAATGCTTTCTGGAATGCTTGTACTAATTCACAGCTCCTCCCACCACGTTACCATACCTCTTTTTAGGCAACCTCTCCAACACAAGTCTCTTCCTTCCTGTCTTTTGTCATCTTTGCCAAATTCTTGGGTTTGAGGTTTAAGGATTGGTTGGGTTTTTTTCCCTTTTTGGAGAGGGCAAGTCAGGGCAATTGGGGTTAAGTGGCTTGCCCAAGGTCACATGACTAGTAAGTGTTAAGTGTCTGAGGTCACATTTGAACTCAGGTCCTGCTGACTCGAGGGCAGGTGTTCTATTCACTGTGCTACCTAGCCACCCCTATAGGGATTGTTTTAATTTATATTTTTCTTATTAATGATTTGGGGTATTCTTTCATATGGTTGTTAATTGCTTCCAGATCTTTTGAGAAGTGTTTGTTTATATCCTTTGACCAATTATCTATTGGGGAATGATTTTTGGTTATATATTTCTGCTGCCTATATATCTTAGATACAAACTTTTATAAGAGATGTTTGATTCAGAGATTTCCCCCCCATTCAACTACTTCCTTTCTTTCTTTCTTTTTTTTAAAGCAGTTGGGGTTAAGTAACTTGCTCAAGGTTACACGGCTAGTCATTATTTATGCGTGGGTGCTCATTTTCTGAGGCCGGATCTGATCTCGGGTCATCCAAACTCCGAGGCCGGCGCTCTATTCACTGCGCCACCTAGCCGCCCCAAGATTTCTAAATTTTTTTTTTTGGCTTTTTGGAGGGAAATTGGGGTTAAGTAACTTGCCCAAGGTCACAGGGCTAGGTTTTTATTTGTGTGTGTGTTAAGTGTCTGAGGTCGGATCCGAACTCAGGTCCTTCTGACTCAAGGGCCAACTCTCTACTCACTGCGCCACCTAGCCGCCCTTAACTACTTCCTTTCTTATCCCAGATACATTCATTTTATTTGTGCAAAAGCCTTTTATTGTCATTAAAATTATCTTAAATAGATGATTGGTATGTGTTGGAGGTGTATAACGAGGTGTATAAAGCCTCATGTTGCCTTATTCCCCCGTATTCTACTACAGGTTTGAAACTGTAAAACAAACTTGGATCTTTGCAGCATACAAAGGGGTCCTTCTCCTACGTCACAAGGTTGCTGGTGAGGCTCATAAATGAAAATTCTCATAAAAGCATTTTAAAACAGTAAAGCATTAAAGACCAACAAACACACTTATTTTCTTCTAAAAGTAAATCCATCTTAAAGGGGGATGAATCAAGAGAATAAGTAAAAGGAAATTCAAGTTTGTCTATAGGCATGTACATGTATATCTGTAGTTATTTCTTATTGTTCTTGCTACATAAGTGTGTATTGCTGACTCATCTACATGTGTCTGTTGATTTAAAATGTCGGTCAGTAAACATTTATTAAGTGCCTATTATGTGCCAGGCTTCATGTGGAAGGTGGATTTTAGTGTTTCTTAGTTATATCTGTTTTCTACCTGTGTATTCTGTTGGGCTTAGGAAGCCTGGGTTTGAGCCCTGGACTTAACTGGCTTTGTGATTTGGACAAGGCACAAGAACCTCAGTGTCCTCACCTGTAAAACAGGAATAATGATGTTCCTCTCCACTCCCCCCACCCTTTGTATTTCATAAACTTGCTGGGAAGATTAAATGAAATAATGGGTGTAAAAAGGCATTGTAAACTGTACAAACTATACAAAACCACCCAAATATACTCTTGTATAATGATGACTAGATATACTTTAGTGGATATGTTATCTCGTTGGTGTAGACATTCCCTTCATGGGTAATTATCATACCATATCTCTGTTTCTGATTCTGTGAGATTTCTGTTGTCCACAGTCTATGCTGAAGATCTTCCTCTAGACCTTAAAAAAAAAAAAAAAACCAAAAGCAGAAAACATTTCTTGGGTACCTGGGCAGCTTTTGAACTGTTTATCTTTTTTCCTTTGTTCTTGGTGCATCATCATATAAATGATAATTGAGATATTATAATAGTCACTTACCAAGTTCCCACTAGCCCTTTCCAAATTGATCAGTGTTCCAGGGGGGATATATGAAAGACCCTTGAGGCTCAGTAAACCAAGGAGGTACAGTAGTGTTGCAGAGTCAGTGAGACTCCTGGAAGATGAAAACCTCTTGCATCTCCTTGAATATACCCCTGTTGCCCTCTCTTTTGCCCCATTTCACTGCTCCCTAACATATACTCCAGTTGTAGGGTTGGAATGGTGTGGCAGTAACCACACCGGCATACCCAGAATGGCTGCTAGCACAGGTTCTTAGATCTGCTTTACTAGGAAATATGGCTGTTTAAGGGGCCAACAATCTTTTTAATTACATTCACTAGTTCAGGGGAAAAGTCTTCACCCTGAACTTCAGAGAAAATACAAGCAGAGAAATAAAGACCAATAGACAGGGCTTCTAACTGTCTGAGAAATTAGCTCAGATCAACAGAGAGATCCAGCTGTCTGACCAAGGCAATACATACATAGTTATCAGAGAGAGAGAAGCACCAACAACTTGGATTTTTCAAAAGTGGGGAAGAGGGGACTCCTTAATGGCTACCCAGAGTCGCATCTGGTCAGATCACAAGAACACTCTTCCAATGAGTGAACCCCAAATGCTAACCTCAGAGTATATATACCCTTTTTTAGAGCCAGAGGACATCACAACCCTCCTGATTCAGTGCCTAATTAGAAATTAACAAAAAGTTGGAAAGCCTTCCTACAAGCAAACCTCCCCTAATCAAGTTTCCCTTAATGGACTCTACCTGAGGCCCATTAATGGGTGGGGAAGACCTTAAATCCCATTAATATTATAGATGGAAATAAAAGAAATTTCAAACCAGCAAGTTGGGGCTTTTTTGGTTGTGTCAATAGAAGGTATTTTTGATTTTGCTTTTTTATCAAAAAGGAGATTGATTTTAAGAATTTCATCAAATAAGGTTTGGGGAATGGTGGTAGTGCTAGGGATTTGTGGTTCACTTATTTATGTTTTTCTTCTCCATTACCACAGAGAATTGAGCGCAGACTATATTATAATTTCTTTTTCATTAAAAACAAACTTGCTGGCAAAATGTTTCTGCAAGATGTGGCAGAATTTTTTTTTTTCAGGTCAGTGGGGCTAGATCTCATTTAGATGTTTGCTTTTAAGCAAGAAGACACCTACGGTCATCATATTTATAAATTTGTGTTTATATAGCATCTTTCATCCTAGAAGATTTATATGAAGACAGAGGCCGTATCTTTTCCTCCCTTTTAAAAATCTTATTTTTTATTATCTTCTGTTTATATCACTTCATTTTTGAATGCATCCCTACCCCATTTCCCACCCAGTGAGTCATCCTTATAACAAAGATTTTTAAAAAGAAGGAAGGAAAAGAACCAATTCAACAAAACCGACTAACATTTTAACCCTATCTGATGATGTATGTAACATTATACCCTCATAGTTCCCTAATTTTGCATGTAATAGGCAGGTACATTTCCTTGGTTCCTCTCTGGAAGAAAGTCTGATTTATTATTATACTTAGTATTCAGGGTTTTTTGTTTTTGTTTTTCCCTCTTTGGGATGGTTTTTTGTTTGTTTGTTTGTTTTTTATGTGTGTGAATATTGTTCCAGGGACTATCTAATCTTTCTACCTTTGTGCTTTGTACATAACTGATGCTTAATAAGTGAAGGAATGGGTCCATAGTAGCTTGAGAGAGAGCCTGGCTTCCAGCTTATAAATGAGTGTGGAAATATTGATGTTTCCTTACTGGTCTTAGATGGAAAGATGAATAAAATGCCCTTTTGGTAGTCTAGGATTTAGGGCAGGGTGGTACTTTTGAGGTCCTTTAGTCTAACCTCTTAATTTTACAGATGAGAAAAATGGAGGTCCAGGCACTTTGAAAATTAAATGCTTGAACAATAATAGTTGCCCAACAAATGATAGAGGCGCTTGTTCTGTGGATTGGGAAGCTGGGGTTTGAGTCTTGTTTCTGTATTTCTCTACTGTCCTGTCTGAGGAAGATTCTATAAAAGTAGCTGTTCATCTTGGATTTTTATTTGTAGGGATCCATTTGCGCCCCTATCAGCTGGCTGGAGTCAACTGGCTGGTGCAACGTTTTCAACTTCAGCATGGCTGCATTCTTGGCGATGAGATGGGCCTGGGTAAGACATGCCAGGTAAGTGTCTGTGAGTAACTCATGAGATATGTCTTTTAAAACTTGAGAATCCAAACTTACAAAGAGACAACAAACTTTGTGGGGTTTGTACCAGCAATAACAGCCAGTCAACAACGTACTGGAGAAATGGTGGTGGGAGCCTGCTGTTTTAGAGCTGTAAGAGGTATTTTGGAGTGAGAGAACTAGAGGCAGCTATGTGCGTTAGTGGATAGCCCAGTGACCCTGGAGTCAGGAAGACCTGAGTTCAAACCAGCCTCAGACACTTACTAGCTGTGTGATCCTGGGCAAGTCACTTAATTTCTGTTTGCCTTAATGTACTGGAGAAGGAAATGGCAAAACCTCTCCAGTATCCTTGCTAAGAAAATGTTATGGACATTATTGGCATGCTGGGGTCCATGGGATCAGGAAGAGATCCTTGGGCAAGCTATTTAATCTCCTAGCCTCATTACATCATCTTCAGACTGAGGGATTTGGAATTGATGTCTCTAAGGCCCCTCCTATTTCGACATATTCATTGTATATATGGAGAGGAGGCCAAGTATACTTGCCCCAAAAGAGGTGAGATTTGGGTTATTTTCCTGGTCACAAAGATGACTTTTTGATGAGACATCTCCATTGTCTTATGACCAGTGGCTCATTGTGAGATTATGATCTAGGCTTAAGGTTTCAGCCTGTGACCCAGGACAGAAGTTTTCTTTCCCCAATCCTCTGATCCTGCCTACAAAGTATCCCTGATCATTGAATTTCCTGAAACACTGTGGTCTAACTGGCTGGGCCAGAGTGAAAGGCAATTAAAAAAAATTGATTTAAAGAAGATCTTCTCCTGAGGATTTCCTGTGAATAGAAGGGGCCATTTAGGGGCCCATCTCTGCTTTATCCTCAGATTGTTGACCCCTTCTGTGCTAGCAGCCGTCCTGGGTATGCCAGTGTGGTTGCCGCTACACTAGGTTTCAAAAGAATGGGTTTACTTTGCAGTCTTACGTATTTTATTTTAAGCGGTTAACTTTATTCCGAGATGGGATCCATAGGCTTCACTAGACTATGTCTAAGGGGTCCATGGCACAGAAAAAAAAAAGAGTATCTCTAGTCTACACTGTTATTTCAGTGGGAGCAGAGTGAACTGATCTTTCATAGTTCAGTAGCATCTTCTGGGAATCATTTTCTGCTTTCCCCACATTATGATTATGATTATTAATTATTCCCTAAGAAACTGGCTTTACTCAAGAAAGTTATTTTTTTGGTGGGATTGGGGAGAGGGTCTATATTCCCACATATGCCCCTTGTTATCTCTTATTTTGTCACTTCTTCCCAAAATACAGGGTGTACCAAAAATATTAGTGCATCTTGCAGTGAGAACACTGCAGTAGAAACCAGGTATCTGCCCTGAGACTTTGAGGACACCTGTGTACTTTCTTCCCCCTTTCTTTCTGTTTGGTCTCTACACCAGGTTTCAGAAGTGTTTTCACATTTCTTTGTCATGCCAGGGAGGGACAGAGGAAAAGGATGATACCATGCATTTCCCATAATGCCCCTGCCATCTGAGTAGAGGTGGCGGAAGCAGCTACAGCAGAGCCTAGAAAATGGGAGCCAGCTGAACTTGTTGCTGTGGAATGTTTGTTGCTAGAAGATGGTGGCCTGGGCTGAATGACTCACTCTGTCAGGCATCTGGAGTCGCCACCCTGATTCTAAAAGCCCTCTGGCCTTATGAGACCAGAGGAGCCCACTTGTCCTCAGGCTGTACCCAGCATGATTGAAGTGTGGTTTTTGCTTTTTGGAGGGCAACTGGGGTTAAGTAACTTGCCCAAGATCTCATGGCTTGTGTGTGTGTGTGTGTGTGTGTGTGTGTGTGTGTGTGTGTGTGTGTGTGTTAAGTGTCTGAGGCCGGATCTGAACTCAGGTCCTCCTGACTCCGGGGCTGGCGCTCTACTCACTGCGCCACCTAGCCGCCCCAGCTCAGTTCTTCTGTGAGAGGATGTCATTGGGGCTTGGTCCTGGGAGTCTGGGAGTTATTCTGCATGGATGGGGCAGGAGGGATAAAACTCTTTCCTTTTTTTCCCCCCTGTTCCAGACTATCGCTCTTCTTATTTATTTGACCGGAAGTTTAAAGAAGAAAGGACCATTTCTGATTCTTTGTCCCTTGTCTGTTCTGAGCAATTGGAAGGAAGAGCTGGAGAGGTGCGTGCTATCGAAATCCCAATTTGCTAAAAGTAACAGTGACCTTTTGATGTTTTGAAATGTGTTACCTTGAGGCTTCTTCCTTTACTCTGTTCCTTTCTTGGATTTAGATTTGCTCCTGGCCTTTCCTGCAAAGTATACACAGGTGACAAGGAGGAGAGAGCTCACCTGCAGCAAGTTCTAAAGGAGGACCCCTCTTTTCACGTGCTTCTGAGCACCTATGAGGTACTCATCTGCTGTCTAACCTAAGCTGATGTTTCTTCTACCCGTGGACAGAGGGCTTCAGAGAGGAGGAACAGGTTCTTAAGCTATGGTAGTCGTCTCCTGGATCGGTCCTTAGCTAAGCAGCAGTGAACCTTTACATAAGCCCTCCCAAAGCCAGCCCTGCAAGTTGGCTGAGATGTGTAGGGTCACTCAGGCGCCTTGACTGGAAGAATGCCCTGAGGGCACCCTCTCTCTCCTTTCACCCTGTCCCTTTCTCCCATTTAATTTTACAAGGCTAGGCCTCATCTAAGCATCCTGGCCCAAGTCCAGCACTGTTTGAACCAGGCTTTTTCTGGGGAGGGATTATCCCCTGGCTGCCCCTTCCCCTTGCATATAATTTGCTGTCTGGTCATTCCTGGAATGTGCCTAGTTGCCTCTTTTCCCATACACAGAGCAGGGGCTGTGGTGCTTTACTATACCATAGCTGCTGAGTCCATATTTAACTCTTAAGTCAGCAGTTTTGTGGCTGAAGGAAAGAGAAGGGAACAGGCCTTTATTAAGCTCCTACTGTGTGTCAGGCACCCTGCTAAGTGCTTTATAGATCTTATCTCTTGATCCTCACAACAATGCTGTGAGATAAGTACTATTATTATCCCTGTTTTACCCTCAAGAAACTGAGGCAAACAGGTTGTACAGCTAGTAAGTGCCTGAAGCAAGGTCTGAATTCAGATCTTCAAGATCCAGGCCCTTGTGTCATCTTATTCCACACCTTTAAGCCCCTCTTTTTGTCTTTTTGTGGTTTGTTCTAATTTGTTTTCCAAATTTACAAATCTGTGAGCATAAATTTGGATTTTATGTATTGCTTGGCAAATACATATCAGATAGCTTGAGAACATGCTTCCTAAGACAGGGAGTTTTCACTGAAGTAAAAAGTGTCTTCTGTGGAAGAAATGACCAGTGAAGACGAGTTATGCAAAGAGAACCTCTCTTTGCTGCTTTAATTCAGACAATAAACTCTCCTTGCAGACTTTGTATTTCCCCGTGATGATACTTTCCCCCTCTCCAGCCAAGGATACCTGGCAGGTCACCTCGGGAGCTGCAGGGCGGCTTCAGCAGGTACCATGTGAGCCCACATTTGGAGCTGCAAGGGATTCCTGGCATCATCTAGGCCAGCCCCCTCATTTCATAGCTGAGCAAAGAGAGATGAGTGACTGGAGTGGGATTAGAACCTGGGTTTTCTGACTCCAACTCCCTGGCATCATCATCACTGGAGACAAAGAGGTTCGCTCTTGCCAAGCTTCCTAGTGGCTCCTTCAGGAGCAAGTTGGCATCACTAGGAGTGTCTGTTATATACAGGTGCCATCTAGCTTCTGGAACATGGGAGCTGTGAAGGCCCATGTTGGATGACAAGGGAGTATGCTATCTCCTCATTGGACTGTTATACTAACCAGGCAGAGACCCGAGGCCCTCTTCTCACTTCCCCCCAGAGCTGTCTTTTGGGTGATGGGGAACATGTTGGTTCCAAACCTTGCCTTCTCTTTTTTGCTTTGCTTGTTAAGACAAAGGGAGAGAGTTCTGGATGGGGCATCAGGAAGAAAAGGCCTGGTTTCAAGTCCAGCCCCTGACATTAAGTATGTGAGACCATGGATCCATCCCAGAGCCTCAGGCCACTCCCTAACACTGAGTTCTTGAGGGGCTGCCATTTGTGTTGGGGGAAATAGTATTTCATGCACCAATGAAATCATAGATCCTTGCTGACTCATTGAAGCAGGTCTGTCCTGCCCTTCCCTATCCTGCCTCTTCCTACCTGCATTTGAAAGTGCTTATCTGCTCAGGATTCTTCTCTTTAAGGAAAATTAGTGATTTTTTTTACATTTCTTTATTTCCAAATATATCCTTCCTCCCACCCCTGCCCAGCAAAGAATAAAACTGAGAGAGGAAAAAATGCAGTTTAGCCAAAGAACAATCTGAAAGTACATGCAGGGAATGATTGATTGATACCTGTAGTGCCCCTCTCTGCAGAGCAAGGGAGGGAGGGGCTTGTCTTGTCTCCTTCAGGGCCAGCCGTGATCATTGTACTTACCTGGGGATCAGGTGATGTTCTCTCCATGGATGTTCCTGTTATCATTTTATATAATTTTCCGGGTCTGCTTATGTCATCTTCTTTACTATGGGACCTAGAGGACTGCCATAAACTGCCTTGAAACTTTTCTTGTTAACAGAGTACACTTCCCTCTGGGTCCTCAGCATTCCTTTGTTGATTAAGTAAGCATTTATTAAGCACTTGCTGTGTGTGCAGCTCTGCATGCGAGAGGTAGAGAGCACGAGGTGTAGCTGTAACATCAGACCCCTGAGGGTACACCTCTCTTCTTCAGACATAGTACCCCTTCCTGAAATTGGGGCGAAGAAGATCATGCAGGAGAGTAGAAGGAGGGCTCTCTCTAGACTTGGCAGGCCTGGGTTCAGATCCTCTGTCACTGGGCAGGTCATTTGGTGACCCTGGGCCTCAGTTTCCGCATCTGCACAAAGAGGGGGTTGGATTTAAGTGACCTCTGATGACTCCTCCAGTTCTACATCTAGAGTCAGAAGGAGCACTGTCTGTATCAGGGAGTATACTTTGAATAAGCATGACTCTCATTTTCTCTGTGACAGAGAAATAGGACAGGTGTGGAAAAAGCAAATGATCAGTTAACTTTTTTGATTGACTTTGGGGAGCTTTCTTTCATGTATGGGTATGACTGCATGGTCGCTGAGGTCCCTTTCAGCTCTCAGATTCTGTGATGCTGTAGTTCAGTAAATCTAATACCTAGGCAGGCTTTCTGTTGGTCCAGTTTGTCATCTGGGTAGTTGGATTAGCCCCTGGTTGTCTCTATGGGATACTGAAGATTATACTGATGGATTAGTGGAAGTAGGCATTGAATACTGCCCTCATTTGCCAGGTTACTTTGGGTAAGCCTCTGCCCTGGTGTCTGCCTTACTTCTATTGCTTGTTTTCATACTGGTCCCCATTAGAGCTCCCTAGTAGGAAATCTTTATTACTATCCTGGCCAGGACTTTTCCGTAACTACTGAGTAATTTAACCAGTACCTTACTCAGTGGTGTCAAACTCAAAGAGCATTGACTTCAAAAACCACAAATTAACATTATCTGTGTTATATTATATTTTTAAATTATTTTGCTAAATGATTTCCAATTATATTTAATTATATTCCGGATCATATTTTAACCCAGTTCCTCCTGGGGAGTTTTGCAGAGCTGGGCTCCAAATTGTACATTTTGTTATTAGGAAAATTTCTTTAGAGTTTCCTGAGATCCTAAGGTAAAGACAATAGTAGCATAGAAGGAGAGATCATCACTAACTCGTTACCAAAGGAGCTATTTCTGTACAGGCTTTGTGTAACATACATTGTTTAATTTTTCAGATTTTCCTGAAAGACGCAGCATTTCTAAAAACGTGAGTAAATGGTGTTGATTCCAAAGTCCACACTAGCTAGTGCATTAGAGACGTATCCTTGAATCAAACCTTCCCTTTCCTTCTCCCTTTTTAAAGCATCTTGCCCCTTGTGGTTGTAGTTAGTATCTTTCCATGTATAGTAAGTACCCCCATGGAAGGGACACTTTGCCAGGTCCAGTACTTGAGGAAAAGCAAAGAGAATCTCTTATAAGGACTGAGGAAGGGAATATTTTGAACCAGTTAATTAATGAGTCCTATCCCCCACTCACAGGCAGCTCTTCTATTTTTAGAAGACAAGGACTAAAGTAAAAATAATTTGCATTCAGGTCCATCATCCCCTAAAATGCAGTGATGAGAGCTCTTGAGAGGCAGTATTGCTTAGTGGATAGAGCATTAACCCCACTGAGCCTCAGTTTCCTAATCTATAAAATGGAGATAATGGCAATTTCTCTTTCTTAGGGTTATTGTGATTGCAAACCTTAAAACACTGTATAAGTGTGAGTTGCCAAACCTCAGTCCTGAATTATCCACCACCCACCTACTTTGATTGTTCTTATTGACCTACTGCTGAACAGAGCTGGAAAAAAATCATGTCTGAGCATGTTCACTCCAGAGGCTCCCTGTTAATTCCAGGATCAAGTGTAAAGCATTTTACAAGATGGCCTCTTCCTCTCTTTCCAGTCTTTTTACCCTCCACTGCCATATATATACCTTGAGATCCAGCTTCACTCATTTATTTGCCACCCCTCACACACAACACCCCATCTCCATATCAGTGCCTTTACACTGCCTGTCCCTCTGCCTGGGATTCTTTCCCTCTTCACCTCTACCTCATGGCTTCCTTCAAGACTCAGCTTAAATCCCACCCTCTACAAGAGGCATTTCCAGGCTCCCCTTTCCCTCACCTCACTTTATTTCTAATACCTTCCTCCTGAGATCACCTTTCATGTAATCTTTCTACTTCCCATCTCCCTCCTCCCCCTCTTCCACTCCTCAGTCCCTTTCAATTTGGTGTCTGTGTCAATCACTGAACTTGAGCCATCGCTCCAAGGTCACAGGTAATCTCTCCTGATTGCTTAATCCAGGGGTTTTCCTCTGTGCTCATCTGTTGATCTCTCTGTAGCTTTTAACCTGCCTATCCTTCTAGGTCTCTGTCCTGGGCCCTTTCCTGGCTTTTATACCCAGTCTTTTGGATAACTCATCAGTTCCCATAGATTTAGGTATCATCTTTATAGAGTTCCAAAACTATACACTAACCTTAATCCCTCTCCTGATCTCCAGTCACATACTATCATCTCCTCCTGGATGGAGATGGGTACCCTCCTGGGTGTCCCAACTTATCTCAAACTCAGTATGTGCATTATTTTCCCCTTAGACTTGTTCCTCCTCCAGACTTCCCCATTTTTGTTGAAAATGCTGCCCTCCTTCCATCACTCATGACCTTGGCATCATCCCTGTCCCCATCACCCAAATTGTTACAGTAGGCTTCTAACTGGTCTCCTTGCACCAAATAAGTCTCCCCTCTCTACTGTGTACTCCATATTGGTACCAATACACACACACACACACACACACACAGACACACACACACACACACACACACACACACACACTTTGTGTATATATATATGTATATAAAAAGAATATATATGTATGCACATACACATACACGCATACGTGCACATCTCTATATGTCTGTATGTGACCATGTCACTCCCTAATTCACATTTCATGGTCACACACTCTGTGGACTGGCCTGATTTCCCTTGTTGCCCTTCCTCACATACAGCACCTCATCTCCCAGCTCAGCCTTTGTGTAGGCCTGGAAGGCACCAGCCATTTGCCTGTTTGCCCCTCATAATCCCTAGCAGAGCTCAGCTCACCCTCTGCACAATCCTTTTCCTGATCACTCCAGCTGCTTCTAAGGTCTCCCAATTACCTTGTATTTATTTATTTATTTATTTATTTATTTAAGCAATTGGGGTTAAGTAACTTGCTCAAGGTTACATGGCTAGTCATTATTTGTGTGTGGGTGCTCATTTTCTGAGGCCGGATTCGATCTCGGGTCATCCCAACTCCGAGGCTGGCGCTCTTACTCACTGTGCCACCTAGCCGCCCCCTTTTTTTTAGGGCAATTGGGGTTAAGTAACTTGCCCAAGGTCACATGGCTAGGTTTTTGTTTGTGTGTGCGTTAAGTGTCTGAGGCTGGATCCGAACTCAGGTCCTTCTGACTCCAGGGCCGGCGCTCTACTCACTGCGCCACCTAGCTGCCCTTGTATTTATTTTATATATACTTATGAATAATAGAATGCAAGCCTTTTGAGGGTAGGGACTGTTTTATTTCTGCCTTTGTATCCCCAGGATCTTGCACATAATTGCCTCCCTGATAATCATTTCTTGTTGGTTGGTTGATTGATGTCCAATTACCTATCAAGTCTTATTGATTCTACCTCTGCCATTTCTTGCATCTTTTCCCTTTTTTTCCGATCACACGTTGGCTATGCCAGGCCTTCGGGACCTCTTGTCTAGATGATTGCACCGGCTTCCTAAGCCTGGCCTAAGCCTGGCTTCTTGTTCATCAGTCTTCACTGGCTATCTGTGGCTTCTAGGATAAAATGTACAATCCTTAGCCAATATTTAAGCTGCCCATAATCTGCCCCCTAGCTTCCTATGCAGTTGTATTTCATTTTTCATTTCACCAGATCTGCATTCTAGCCACTATGGACTACTACCTGTTCCCCAAAGTTAACTCTCCATCTCTCACCTCTGCATGTACATAGTATTCTCTGTGCCTAGAGTTCCCTGATTCTCCTTCCCACTTCCTGAAATTCTGGTCTTCTTTTAAGGTTTAACTTGTGTGCTGTGTATGTTCTTTGTGAAGCATTTCCTCCCTCCCCCCCACCAGACCCAGACATACACATACATGTAAGTTTTCTCTATGCCTCAGTTTTTCCTATCCACTACTATGCTTCTTTGTAAACATTGTGTCCTCCCAGAAAAAGGTGAGCTCCTTAAGGGCAGAGCCTATGTCCCTAATGCCCACCTCCTGCTGTTTAAGACCACACCATTCACATAAGTGCTTAATGTCTGTTGAATTGGCTAGCCATGGCCCTAGCCTTGAAGGAAAGGATGTCTCCTTGTCTTTTGTATCCCCCTCAAGTCCTCCTGCTTTGTAGCAAATGGAGGCATTAAGAAGTGCTGGTTGAGTAAAGGAATGAGTGAATGAGTAAAGTAATTGACCTGCATTTGGTCCATTTCTGTTAGAACTGGCCCATTGTTAGTCTTTCAGCTGCTTGATGTGACTGGGAAATAAGTTAATTAGCAAAAACACACCAGATGGTGATCTGTATTTGGATTAAACAGAGATGTAACATTAATTTTCCTCACAGTTTCTCTTGGAGCGTTCTGGTTGTGGATGAAGCCCACAGATTGAAGAATCAGAGCTCGCTGCTGCACAGAACCCTTTCAGAGGTAAACACAGGATGGTCTTTCTTGGTCCTTTCATTTTTGTCCTTCCACATAGGCTATGTCAGACAAAGGACTCCATCATTTGGTTTGTCTGATTTCTGTAGGAGCAGGTTAACAGCTGTCAAGTGACAGTGTGGGTATTTGGATATGGCATTGCTTGTCTTTGCACCTTAGTAAGGGAAATGAAGTTTAGGAAACACCTGGGTGCTCAGTCTTTCAAGTAAATGAGACCCTCAACCCTGCCCCCTACCATAACCGCCAAGGGAGATGGGCTGGACTTCTGACTGGAAATAAGATGGAGGATTGCTTTCCCAGGGAAGGCTCCAAAGCCACGGATTTATGTAAAACAGTACTGCTTGGGACTCTGGCTATATCTTTCTCCCAAGAGGAGTGTGTCTTGACTCCAAGTTCAGAGGTCCTTTGGCAAGAAAAATTTCAGCAGTGTGGTTTTGCTGGGTGGGAACTCATTTCTCCTAAATTTGGTGATCTTTCAAGAACCTGAGTCAGTTTGAGGTCTAGGATTTCATGATGGGGAGGGAGATTCCCCTCTTTCCTGTGAGCCCCAGCTCTTTTCCCTTTGCTTCAGCGCCATTATGACAGTGATGGTTCTCCTTTATCATGCCCTTGCTGGTGCACACCTAGAATTGTACGCAGATACATCTGGCTTCTGTGGGAAGTGGTGGGCTCATTGGGTTCCTCTTCTCTGGAGAGCTTCAAGCAGAGACTGAATGACCACTCAGCAGGTGTGTTGTAGAATGGTTGCCTTGGTTTGATTAGCTGGCCTCTGAGGTCCCTTCTGATTCTGAGATTCTACAGTTTGGTGGCCCTTAAAAATACTTTTTAATTCTGCTATATAGCATGTCAGACACTTAGCTCCTGCTCCCCAAATTTCCATTCATATCACAGATTGTCTGTAAATGACTCATATTACCCATGTTCCACGAAGGATGTAGTTCTCTCTGATCTGGGGCAAGTGAAATACTCAGGGCCACAGAATTCAAATCAGGCGGTGTTTTTATTGAGTTTTGACTCCCAAGGCCTTTTGAGGCCTGCTCAGGGCATCTCAGACAAAGTAGTACATATAGTCTTCTGTTGGACCTCAGGGTATCCCCTGAATGCTCCCCTCTGGGTGGCTGTCCCTGGGCACTCCCGTGCCTGCTCCTCTGGGCAGTACCCAGCCTACCAGCTCATGCCAGCCAGGCTGTGTGTTCTGGGGGCCTTCTTCTAGTATGCCCCTTCTTCTTTGTTTTCATTTTATTGATTTGTTGGGGATTTTTTTGCCAATTTCACAGCTCATGTGACAGGACAAATTTTTATGCCTCAGAATGTTCCTCACAATTTCTGTTTCTTGTGAATTTCCCCTCTTCTTTATTCTGTTTCTGTCCTTGGATATACATAGCCACCCTGTACAGAGACAGACCTGTTCCTCCCCCAGGCCCATCCTTGCCTGGGTATCCTGTGGTGGAGTTGATTAAGGGGCACTGGTTTTGGTCCTGTGACCTATCGCTGTCAGTATGAGATTGTCAGGGTACATACTAGCCACCTAATTTATGCTGACTTTTTTTTTTGCTTTGGAGAATCTATGCGAAATACCTGGGGCAAAGTCTAAATCAGTGAAAAATCTGATCGACTGATGATAGCTAAACAATTAGCTTGTTTGTTTTTTTTCAATGATGCAAGTACTTGAACTGCTAACTCTTCTTAACTTAAGATCCTCCCGAGTTGATGTTAAGGGACAGATAAGACTTTGTAATTAAGAACCTGTGATTTCTTGTAAACAACTGAAATGCTGAAATCAGGTTAAACATAGCCTGTCATTTTGTTCACTCGGTTGCATCATAGCATGATTAAATGACTCTTTGTTCAGCCTGGCCTTCTGAGCTCCTTATTACAATCGTCTCTGCTGCTGAATCTGGTCCTTAGCCTTCCAGTATTAAACTCAGTGTGGTTATTTCACCCAGGGGTGATGGGTGGTTTTTTTTTTAAATTGAGGCACACCAAGCAAACCAAGAAGAAACCAGTGTGTGAACTCTGGTGCCAATTAATTGATTTATACATTTGGGGATTGGCCGTCTGCACAGGAGAACTCTGTGGCCTTTCCAGTGAATACGTCCATGCAGAAGACCAAATTCTAGAACAGAAATTTCTTGGGTATATGTTGAGTGAGAGTAAAATGAGTTAGATGTCCTCGAAGGCTCTTTATTTTCCAAGCAATGTTAGCCTAATGAATTGTCCTTCTTTACTTCAGGGATATTACTGTCTGAGGAACTAGGACCAATTGTTCGGAAGGAGCGCGTTCTCTCCCAGACAGGACTACAGAGATGCTGGCCAATTCTGCTCTACAGCTTTATTTCTAGACTCTGGGATAATCACCTCCTTTCTGTTGGAAGGAGGAGATCCGAGTTTAAGTGTGGCCCCAAGGAAAATCACTTGATTTCTATGTGTTTTAGCCCTTTATGGGCAAGAGGGGGATGGTTGGAAAAGAACGGAACTCTGGGTGTAGAGTCAGAGAATCTGGGTTCTAATCCTGGTCCTGCTCCTAAGCACTTCTGTCCCCTTGGATAAGCCACTTTAGGTCTCTGGGCCAGCCTTTTCTTCTTTTTGATAAGTTGTATATAAGGTACTGTTGTATTTTATTGTTCAGTCATTTTTAGTTGTGTCTGACTCTTAATGACCCTATTTGGGGTTTTCTTGGCAAAGATACTGGAGTGGTTTGTCATTTCCTTCTCCAGCTCATTTTACAGATGAGGAAACTAAGGCAAACAGGTGAAGTGACTTGCCCAGGGTCACACAGCTAACAAGTGTCTGAGATCAGATTTGAGGTCAGGCCTGATGTCAGGCCTGGTGCACAGTCCTCTGTGCCACCTAATTTCAGATGGGTGACTTTTGAGTTATGACAGTGAAAAGCCCCTTAATCTCATCAGGATCATCGCTAGATCATCTCTTGTGCAGCAGGCTGGCTTGTTTCAGAGAGAGTTTCTAAGACAGAGGATCCCATCCTCCATGGAGTGCTGATTTTGTGAGCACCCACCACAAATGGCACTTCCATCCACCATGTCTCCTGCTTCCTGCCTCAGTCACTGCTTATATTGAGGGGCTTCTGCTTTTAAGCTCTCCTCTGCACAAAGCTCATGGCATGTGGCCCAGGCAGCTGGATTTCAAACTTTGTTGGGTAATTTTTGTTCTTCTTGCTTAGATCTCTGTAGACTTCAGCCTTCTGTTGACTGGCACCCCCATTCAGAACAGCCTTGAGGAGCTCTACTCTCTCCTCAGCTTTGTGGAGTCCAGTGTCTTCCCAAAGGATCAGCTAGAAGATTTCATTCAGCGCTACCAGGCTGTTGAGAAAGAAGCTGATTCAGGCAAGTTACCTCCTTGATCTCCTCCGAAACCACTTCCGTGAAGGGTGAAGATCGAGCCTCACACTTTGCCTTAGTAATTTAGATGTTCCTTATTCCAGATTACTGTAGGGCCATTATTCTGCAATCCTGGGGTCTGTGAACTTGTGTGTGTGTGTGTGTGTGTGTGTGTGTGTGTGTGTGTATGTGTGTGTTTATGTGTATGTGTGTGTGTTTATTTTCATAGCTGCATTTTACTGAATTGGTTTTCTTTGATATCCTACATACTTTTTTAAAATTTTTTGACATATAACAACATGATTCTGAAAAGGTGTTCATAGGCTTCACCAGGCTGCCAAAGGGTCCAGGACTCAAAAAAAGGTTAATACCCCTGACTTGGAGAGTCTAAAGCAGGGGTGGGGAAACCTGCAACCTTGAGGCCACATATGGCTCTCTAGGCCCTCACATGTAACCCTTTGGCTGAATCCAGTTGCCTTGAGGCCAGAGTTTGGATTCAGTCAAAGGGCTGCACTTGAGGACGTAGAGGACCACATGTGACTTTGAGGCCAAGGTCACCC
Organism: Gymnobelideus leadbeateri; assembly: GCA_011680675.1. Lineage (NCBI taxonomy): Eukaryota > Metazoa > Chordata > Mammalia > Diprotodontia > Petauridae > Gymnobelideus > Gymnobelideus leadbeateri. The sequence continues at coordinate 44,634 of WOXC01009398.1, forward strand.
ACCCCTGGAAGCATTAACTAGAAGCAAGCCAAGTTGTCCTTGCCACCTTCAGGGGGGAATGCAAGTGGTGAGGATGGGGAACACTGCTGTGCGTTAGTCACGTGACTTCACTTCCTGGAGTCCCCCATGTCTTCCCCTTACATAGGACTTAGTGGCCCCTGTTTCTATTTGAGTTAGACACAATACGGTCCAGAGCAGTGGTTAAAAGAGCTTCCTGGGGTGGCTAGGTAGCACAGTGAATAGAGCACCAGCCCTGGAGTCTGGAGGACCTGAGTTCAAATCCAGCTTTTGACACTTAACACAAAAACTAGCTGTGTGACCTTGGGCAAGTCACTTAACCCCAATTGCCCTGCCTTCCCCTCTCCAAAAAGGCAAAAAAAAAAAGAGCTTCCTTCCAGTATACTGAGTAGATATAGCTGCTCTGAGTTTGAAATGCCCACCTTTTAAAATTGGGTTTTCTAAATGATTTAGCACCAGATTCCCCCAGAGTCCCTGCAGTTTTGTAGTGCTGTCCAAAATCTAAGTGGGTTTCCCTGAGAGATAGGAGTTTCCCATTGATTGCTTTAGGCATTCCCTGCCTCCTTTTCCATGTTGCAACAAATTTTAAGACCTGGGTGGAGCAGAACACAGGAGATGGAAGAAGTGAGCAGTTCAAGCATTTATTAAGCACTTGCTGTGTGCCATACATGATGCCAGATAGTACAGATACAGAGAACAGTCTCTGCCCTCGGGGAGCTTTCTTTCTTCTGGGAAAACCATATATACACAGATAAATTCATTCAGAATATACAGTGTGCAGAGTTGCTGGTGTGGATGGTTACCGTACCACTCTTCCAAATGCCTGTGTTGCTGAGAGTATCTATTGAACTAACCATGCAATGGTCTCCATGGCAACGCTCTGCTGCCCACCCTGCCCACAAACTCCATCACGTAATTGTCTGTCCCCTGGATACTACCCTGTTACTAAATGCCTGCCATGTGCCAGGCTTAGGGCTGGGTGCTGCAGATCTAAAGACAAAAGGAAAGCAGGCCTTGTTCTTAAGGGGAGTAGTTGTAGGGTTATAGAGGCAAGCAGGGAACCAGAGAGAGAGAGAGAGAGAGATGGGCAGAGATAGGTAGAGGGATAGACGGAGGTGAATAGGGGGAGACAGAAGTGGGCAAGGAGATGGACAGATGGACAGAGGTGGGCAAGAGGACAGAGATTGCAGAGGCAGGTGGAAGGAGAGATGTTTAGAGGTGGACAGGGGAACAAAGAAATGGGCAGAGGTGGGTGGAGTGACAGAGGTGGGCAAGGAAACAGAGATGGGCTGAGGCAGGCAGGGGAACAGACTGAGAGGTGGGTGGAAGTGCGCAGGGGGACAGATGTGATTGCTGAGCACAAGAATGGGGTTAGACCAGGGGTCCTCAATCTTCTTTGTTCCTTGGACCCCTTGGGCAGGCCAGTTACACCCACGGATTGCCTTCTCTGAATGGTATTTTTAAATGCATAACATAAAATGCCTAGGCTTGAAAGGAAACCAGTTATGTTGAAATGAGAATATTATTTTTTAAACCACAGGAAGATGAAGTTCATAGAGGCCAGACCAACAGTCCCCGTTAGAGGGACGTTGCAGCTCATTCAGCTCAGACAGAATGTTTGCCTTTGGTCATCTCCTTTACTGAGCACCAGAGGGCGTGCCTGGCATTCCATACAGAGCCTGGCATTAGCCGGAGCTCTTTAAGGACTGTGTTAGTCCTAGAATAGAGATGGATTCGTGTAGCCTGGGCACCACTACTCAGGGCTCAGAGTCCCGGGACCCACCTCCTCACCTTGACTCTGCCGCTGTTCTTTTGGTGACCCTGGACAAATCACTCCATGTCCCCATTGGTTTGCTCAGCATTCTACCACTTATAACAGAAATACCAAGACATACTGGCAGAGCAGTTAGGGATGGATAAAATGTAGATTAAAGCTAAAATACTCTTTGGGCACCAGGAAGATTGAGATCCAGGCAGACCCAGGCCCCTTGAATCTCAAGGAGGTGACTTTTTATCTGGCCTGGCCCCTAAAATTCAGAGAACCCAGGGAATAACTAATCTGGGAAATAACTAACCTGGGAAATAACTAACCCGGGGAGTAACTAACCTGGGAAATAACTAACCTAGGGAATAACTAACCTGGGGAATAACTAACCCAGGGAATAACTAACCTGGGAAATAACTAACCTGGGAAATAACTAATCCGGGGAGTAACTAACCTGGGAAATAACTAACCTGGGGAAAAACTAACCCGAGAATAACTAACCCAGGGAATAACTAACCTGGGAAATAACTAACCCAGGGAGTAACTAACCTGGGAAATAACTAACCTGGGAAATAATTAACCTGGGGAATAACTAACCTGGGGAATAACTAACCTGGGGAATAACTAAGCCAGGGAATAACTAACCTGGGAATAGCTGGGTGATGGTTGTGATAAAGTGGGGAATAGCTGGGTGATGGTTGTGATAAAGTGAGCTGATGGGTATGGAAGCATTTTTAAGTCCAGAATGCCAGATGTAATAGGGTTTTGTTGTTTCAGATAATAGGCTTGTTTGTCATGCCTTCAAGGGTGCTTAGTGGTCAGCTAATAATTTTCCTCTAAAATATGAACTCAGCCTGAGGGTTTGTGTTTTTTTAAAAGGAATTTCTATTTTAGATTGTCAGTTATTCTTTAAGTGTTAATCAGCTTTTAACAACAAATAAAAATGACTAGTCCACATAAAAGTTTTTCTGTGCTTGTGTTCCTCCAAGAAAAAGGGCCGGGAGAGGAAAGTCTGAAGCTGGGTAGCTTTTCCCCTTGTCTGGGATGAATCACCAGGGCAGTGCTTAGATAATAACAGACCTATCCATCATAATCATGAGGAAGTTCATGGAGGGTGGAGGTGGGAGGGGGGGTTTGAGGGCAGCAGAGGCTGCTAATTCTGGAAGGTGGCCAGCAGTCTTGAGGGCATTTATGGAGGGTGGAGCCGGGAGGGAGCAGCAGAGGCTGCTAATCCCAGACGCAGCCAGCAGACTTGAGGGCCCAAGGGAGAGGACCCGGAGCTTGCCAGGTAATTTGGGCAGCTCAGAGCAGTGGTTGCATTGAATTTCTCAGCCCACTCCTATCTAACCTCTCTTTGCATAGCATCTGAACTGCATCAGCTCCTGCAGCCCTTCCTGCTGCGGCGAGTCAAGGCTGATGTGGCTCCGGATCTCCCCAAGAAGACAGAGGTGGTGCTCTACCATGGCATGTCGGCCCTGCAGAAGAAGTACTATAAGGCCATCCTGATGAAGGATCTAGGTAACTTACAGGCAAAGCTTGGACATAGGATTTCAGGAAGAGAATGTATTAATGTTGTTGACCACCACCATCATTTATATAATGATTTGAAAATACTCCACAAATGTTTCATTTCGTCCTTACAGCAGCAACAACACTAATGATGGTTATGATATATTTGTGTTACATGATAATTTTATATATAATCATTATAACAGAATTTAGTTATAAGATATAATTAATATTTCATTTTGTCCTTATAGCAGCAGCAACAATGATGATTGTAATATATTCATATATTACATATTTGAATATATAATCATTACAATACTTGAGTTATAAGATATAATCAGTAATAATTAATAAGATATAATTAATATAATATAATTACATTTATGTTAAGCACTTTACAAATACCTCATTTGATCCTCATGACAACCCCATTTTATAGTTGAGGAAACTGAGTTATGCAGAAATGAAGTCATTTGCCCATGGTCACACAGCTGCTAAGCTTCTGAGGTTGGATTTGAACTCAGGTTGTTCTGAGTCCAGGCCCAACACTCTCCCTGCTGTGCCCCTGAGCTGCCTCCATGAAGAAGAGGCAGCATGGTTGGTGTAATTCACTGCCCTCATTGTCATCATCAGCATTCTTCTTGGCAGATCTTTTTTTTCACCCAACTTTATTACCCATTTCTGGTGCCATGATGGGCCCACTAGGATGGAAATCACAACTTTCAGTGTTTTATCTTTTATCTGTAACTTCCCCACCTGTTATGGCCTATCACAAGTCTTACAGACTCCGAAAAACCTTGTCAAATCGAGTTCACTCTTTAATTGACTGACTGTGGTGGGGGCTCTTGATTATTTGATTAGCATTTGTCTAATTCATTGTTCCACCATCACCTTGATAAGAGTTCACTCATTTTGATTGAGTTTGGAATGCTATAAGAGGGCATCAAAAGACACCTTCAGATCAACTGGAAGTTTAGTCCACCATCTTGAAACTAAATGTTTGATAATAAAACTTGCCAAATGGACATATTTTCCTGTACTTCATTTAACATAAAGATATTCCAAATAGAAGTATATTACAATAGTAAAGGAGGACTCCAGTTTATCAATCTCTTTATATTTCAGATGCATTTGAAAACGAAATGGCCAAGAAAGTGAAGCTTCAGAACATCCTGTCACAGCTCAGAAAGTGTGTGGACCATCCTTATCTGTTTGATGGTAAGAGAATGCCTTGGTTTCTCTTAATAGCTTCTATCAGTCATTGATTAGCAGGTTTGTGTCAACATGGAGGCGACAAGCTTACGTGGACTTCCTCTCTGACTTCTCTGAGCTCCAGATCCAGCCTTGGTTCCAGAGCCAAGGTGGGCATTCTCTTGTCCAACTACTTATAAAATTGGGGCTAGGATCAAGATGAGTCATTCTTGCAACCTACAGCCAAAAGGACCGTGTGATTTTAGGTGTCCTTAAGAAAAGGATAGCATCTGCACAGAAAGAGGAAATAGTTATGCATTCTGCTCATTCTGGGCCCAAAGTTTAGGTAGAATCTCAACCCCTCTGCCTGGACTAGAGCAAGGGGCTGGGCCTTCATCTTCTTAGGTCCCGTTTTCTGAGGAAACATCTGGTAGGAGGGGCAGAGTCAAGGCCAATAGTAAGTAGGACATAATCAATGTTTTCTTTGTCATCCTGCCCTTCGCTTTCTTCCCAGCACCTCGCACCTTCATTCTACGCCTTTGGCCACTCAGTCCCCTCCGCCACCCCCTCCTCATGGGGTTCTGTCTCAGTCATTACCTTCAGGGAATCAAGCTGATTATATATCTATATCCATCTATACACATACACACACACATAAACATATATGTGCCTGTGTGTATGTATGTATATATCTATGTATGTAATACATATAGATATGATACAAGAAAACCTTTATTGCACACCAAGAAAAGAATGTGAAATAATATAAAGGAGTCATAGTTGCCCATTAATGATAAAAAAAAAAAATTCAAAACCTTTCTTCCCCCTTTCGAGTTCTTCAGCTCCATGTTCCCTTCAGAAACCTAGGTAGCCTTCTAGACTCTTGTGGCCACTCTGGGGTTTGGACTCTTTCCCTCTATTCCATGAGTTTTTTTTTCTTTTTTTTGCTCTTTTTTTGGAGGGGGAAAGCAGGGCAGTTGGGGTTAAGTGACTTGCCCAAGGTCACATGGCTAAAGTGTTAAGTGTCTGAGGCTGCATTTGAACTCAGGTCCTCCTGATTCCAGGGCTGGTGCTCTATTCACTGCACCACCTAGCCTCCTTTATTCCATGAGCTTTAATAGAATGTAAGCTACTTGAGGTCAGGACTTCTTCTATTTCTATCCTCTGTGCCTAGTGCAGTACCTTATACATTGTTGGCTCGAAATAAATGTTTGTTAAATTGCTTCCCTCTCAGCATTCACATGGTCCTTCAGCAAGGCTGGACCACCAAGAAGAAAAAGATTCTTAATTAGTTCATAATAAAGTGTGTATGACTGATAAGGCCCCTTTAATCCTCAGAGAGACATTTGCTTATTAAAGAGGCCACTTGTTAATTCAGATCAGTCTCCAAACAAAGAGCTTCTAGTCCATGGGGTATTTGGGGGTGGTTTTGGTCTTTAGATGAGGATAGCTTCCCAGAGGTTTGGGTTCCTGTGGAACCAGGGGTTCTGTACTTTTCGTGTGTCATGGACCCCTCTGGCAGCCTGGTGGTACCTATGGACCCCTTCTCAGAATAATGCTTGTTGTTTACATCTGTAAGGGAGGAGATGCTGAATTTCAGCTAGAGATGAGGGAAAATAAAGGTGTTTTTTTTTCCCCATCTAAGTTCACAAATTCCCTAAAAATCCATAGGTTCATTAGGGGGGCCATGGACCCTAGTACAGAATCCCTAGGTGTAGGTTTTGGTAATCTAGGAATCCTCAGACCATAGAAACCTTTGCACACTATCCCATTTCTCCCTCCCCCCAATCCCTCAAACCAAACAAAATAAAAACAAACTTCCTAGGAAGGTAAAGAAACTTTAAGATTCTATAGATAAGATGCAATTTAAGGCCTTCTCTATTGTAGGTGTTGAGCCGGAGCCTTTTGAAATTGGAGACCACCTGATTGAGGCCAGTGGGAAGCTCCATCTGCTGGATAAGCTGCTGTCATTCTTGTATGCCAGGTATCCATTCTCTGCCATGGAGCCTTCCCTGACCTCCCCCATCCTGCTGCACTGGTCTTTTCCCTTCCCTAATGTTCTGCTTGTCCTTGGGCCTTGAGGGACCTCTGATCTTTGATGGAGATGTCCTGTGGTGCCTGGATGCCCTGAGCCCGGGAAGTCCTCCCTTCAGTTACAGTTTCACTTTCAAACCAACCATCTTTTTCCTAGCTCCGTGAGCACTGCCACGCCCCAAGGGTTGTGGCATTCCCATACCTCTGGCCCTCAGTTTTCCTCTGAAGACGTGGGAAGGCAGCTCAGAGGCACAATGGATAGTGTGTCTGGGCTTGGATTTAGGAAGACCTGAGTTCAAATCCAACCTCAAACACTTACTAGCTTTGTGATCTTGGGCAAGTCACTTAACATCTGTCTGCCTTAGTTTCCTTATTTGTGAAATGGGGATGATAACAGCACCTACCTCAGAGAGTTGTTGTGAGGCTCAAATATGAAAATACTTAGAAAGCCCTTAGCCCAGTACCTGGAGCACAGGAGGCTTCACATAGAGGTTGCTGTCATTATCATTCTTCTTATAACCCTGCAAAGAGCAGGCTGACCCCAGCCCCTCCCCCACCCCCAAGTGGAAGGCAGCATACTATGTAGTCTGTTCTCCAAGGCCAAGGTTGGTCATTGCCATTAGCCAGGGTTTGGTTGCCTCTTAGTTTGGTTTTCATTACTATATTTCATGTAGTCATTATATATGCCAGAGGGCAGTAGATAAAGTACCAGGCCTGGAGTCAGGAAAACTCATCTTCCTGAGTTCAAATCTGGCGTCAGATACTTACTAGCTGTGTGACCTTGGGCAAGTCACTTAATCCTGTTTGCCTCAGTTTCCTCATCTGTAAAATAAGCTGGAGAAAGAAGTGGGGTTTTTTTGGCTATTAAGACAAACATTGTTAGGAACATTTTGATATACATGGGACCTTGCTTTTTATCTTTGGCCTTTTATGGTGCTTTTGAAAGATTTACTGTATTGCTCCTAGTGGAACATCCAATGGGATAGGAAGGTGGCAGTTTATATGGAGCAGTTAATCAGCAAGTCTTTATTAAACACCGACCCTGCACCAGATACTTTGCCAAGTGTTGAGATCAAAGACCAAGGCATGAAAACGGTCATAGTGAAGCAAGACGCAGAGTCTGAGGAGCTGCAGGTCAGTCTGTTATTCTTGGACTTCCTCCTTCCCGGCTTTTGCCCAGTCTTGGCCTCAGTATTAATTTGGCTTTTGTTCCCTTGCTGTGGGTTTGGTTGGTCAGGGCTGCTGTTTCTTAGCTCTTCCAAATCCATCTTTACAGCCTTCAGCCATGGGGCAGGGGAGCCTGGGGTTTAGTCAAGTGCATGGTACCTCCAGGAGAAATTGGTTCATGGGGTGGAAAAGATGGAGCCTTTGGGATGCTGGGTCACTATCATAGACTTGTGTTTGGAGAGGCAGGGGATGGGGTGTCCTATGTACAACCGAGTCCTTGGGAAGGTGAGTTTGCAAGAGTTTAGAGGAAGGAGACAAAGGTGATCAGCTCTGCAGGGGCAAGGGGCTAAAAAGAGTAAGACCTTGATGACGTAGTGGCAGGTGATTTCGAGGAGGAAGAGACAGCCAAGATGGTCAGATGAACTTTCGGGGCTAAGCAGGGAGCACGTGGACAAGCCCAGATTTTGAAGAGTCAGAAATGGAAGCAAGAAGACAGGTACCCGAAGGTAAACATGAAAGTGTGGCAGGGTCCTTTGGAATGAGAAAAGCTCATTCATCTAGAATGAAGGGAGTCTTTCCCCCAATGCTAAGGATGACAAAAAGACCTTGTAAACTGTGGTGAGGGTGAGGAGGGAGACAGAGGAAGGCAGGGGACCTCTGACTAGCGGGCATGAGACTGTGACAATGGAGCAGGGAAGATGACTTGGCACCCACTGGGCTACTGGTTTCCTACCAAGGAGAAAGGATAACAACCAGTCTTTCAACATAGATTTATTATGCACCTGCTGTGTGCTAGGCAGTCTTCTAGGTACTGAGGACACAAGTACAAACAATGAAGTAGTCCCTGCTCCCAGTGAGCATGCATTTTAAAGGAAAAGACAGGGTGTGTGGGTGTGTGTACACATATGTGTATGTGTATGTCCATATATAAGTAGTATATATGCTTGTATACATTATATATATATATACACACACATACATACACACATACATTATGTATGTAGAGAGAGAGAGAGACAGCATAAATAGAATGTGAATAAACAGAAAACTCAAATGTGACTCAATATAAAATATATTCAGAGCATTTAAATCTGAGGCAGTTTGGGAGGGAGGGAGGGCACTAGCCATTGGGGGATCAGAAAAGGTTAGCATTTGTCATATTCTCTCATGATGTGCTTGTGGGCAAGGTGAATGTGTTACAGGTAGCTGGGTTTGGAAGATATTGACCCACTAAGAGTGGTGATTAATGAAGTGAGGTCATCACGGAGAAAGCTCTGGAAAGTAGCAAGACCTCTGGCCAGTTTTGTCTCTGACTTTGATGAAAGTATAAATCGCATTCCTATTAAATTTGTGGATTCCATAAACCTCAGAAAGATAGCTAATATACTGGATGACAGACTCAAAACTAAAATAGATTTTGACAGGTTAGAACAGTGGTTTTAGCCATTGGTGAAATTGGATTGGGAGAAATGCAAAGCCCTGCCTGTACTTGAGTGGAAATAAAATCTCTTGCATCTTGGGGTGATGGGGATGACAAAGTGGTTGGTGTGGAGGGAGATCTCTAGCAGTTTGAATGGATTGCAGACCTAATTTGAGTCACCTGGGTGACATGACCTGCCAAAAAGACCAATGTTATCCAGAAGCAGAGTGGCCAGGGTCCAGGGGAGTTCCAGAGGCCATTTATGCTAGTTAGCCCCCATTTCTGCTTTAGGGAAAATATTGAGGAGTTTCAGGAGGGCAACCTGGAGATAAAGGAGATATGGGGGGGAAAAGTCCTATGCGAATTATTGAAGTAATTGCTGATTTTTACTGAGAACAGAGAAGACAGTGGGTGAAAGATAGCAGTTTTTGGTTATTTAAAAGACTCTCACATGGAAGTGTAACTATCATTGTTCCCTTGGCCCTAGAGAGCAGTATCAGAACCAAGGGGATGAAGTTACAGTGAAACAGATTTTGACTCAGTATGTGGGAAAAAGCTTGTAGGTTTTAGGGCTCTGGAGTGGATTGCTGTAGGTAGTGAATTCTCTCTCCCTGGGAACCAAAGAGAATAAACGTTTACATAGTGTCTGCTATAAGCTGGGCATGGTGCTCAATTCTTTACAAAGATTTCATTTGATCTTCACAACAACCCTAGGTGCTGTTATCATCCCCATTTTCCAGATGAGAAAACTGAGGCAAGCAGCTGTTAAGTGACTTTCCCAGGGTCACACAGCTAGTAAGTGTCTGAGGCCAGATTTGAATTCAGGTCTTCCTGACACCAGGCCTGCTATTCTATCCACTGTACCATCAGCTACTCTAGGCAGCCCAAGCAAATGTTGGTTTACCACCTGGCAGGAATAAAGAAGGTAAAGATTGAATTAAAAGACTTCTGAGTCTTCTTCCACTGCTAGAATCCTCAACTCCATTAGCCTTAGCTAGAATGTTGTTTCATTTCTGTCTCATAGTTTAGTCACTCATTTAATAAACACTTTTGATTCTTTTGCTATTTGAAGAGCATCACATTAGATGCCAGAAGAAGTCACAGGGGTGGGGAGTCTGCGGCCTGGAGGCCACGTGTGACCCTCTAGGTCCTCAGGTGTGGCCCTTTGACTGAATCCAAACTTGACACAACAAATTGGATTCAGTCAAAGGGCTGCACTTGAGGACATTGAGGGCCACATGTGGCCTCCAGGCCACAGGTTCCCCACCCCTGAAATAAGACATTTAGATAAGTGGGTGAACAGTTTCAAACCCAGATGATTATAATAGAAAATATTGAATAAGTGTCTCAGAGAAGTGCAGAAGATTCCAGAGTTTAATAAATCCAGAAAAGAAAGCTTCATGTAGGAGGTGACATTTGAGTTGGACTTGAAAGAATGGGTTGGAATTCTGTAGATGAAGAGAAAGAAGGACATTCCTGGCAGGAGGAACAGTGTGAACAAAAGTACAGAGGTGGGAAAGGACAGGGCATAAGGGTGGGCAGAGAATCTGGTTTGGCTGGATTGTAGGGTACACAGCTAGAAGATGGAGGGGTGTCAGCTAGAAAAATGGAGAGGCGTCAGCTCATGGAGGAGCTTCAAGGGGACGGTGCTGAGAGGGATCCAGGGGACAGGGGAGGACTTGTAAAGCTTTCTTTGCCAGCTCATGCCGGAGGGCGCCATGGGCACTGACAGGATTGCCTTTTCCATCTTCTCACAGAGACCACCGTGTTCTGCTGTTCTCACAGATGACCCACATGCTGGATATTCTTCAAGACTACATGGATTACAGAGGTGATTTCTCTTGACCCCTGCACTGGCCAAATCTTGATCAGACCTCCCAGTGTGGTGAGGCTTTCCTTGGCACAGGGGCAAGGATGGCATGAGGGGGCAGGGAGGGGAGAGAGAAGCAGCACTAATGAACACCAGCTGAAGACCAGAAAGTGCTATGCTTTGCCCCCAGGAAACACTTAGTGGGCTGTTATTTAGCAAATGAATAATTGAATGAGAGAGGTGGCTTAAAACCAGAGGAAGGTAATGATTAAAGAGAAAGTGGCGGGAAGGATTGGTGGTGGCCCAATGCTGGGAGCCCAGGCAGAAATCAGCATTTAGAGATGTTGGTGGCAGTCCTGGGCACCTCTGTGGCCCTGTTCCTTTTCCCCATCATCATCCCAGCTCTCTGGTCAGTTATGTTTCAGGTTATCAGCTGCTGCTGCTGCTTCCCCCCTTCACCAGGGTCCCCTGAATTTCAGGACACCTGCCAGGCAAAATTGCGGATTTCCTCCACTCTCATCTGCTTTCCTGTTCCCCGGTCTTGGCATAATAGTGTTTTTTATGTTGACATGGAATTTGCTGTGCAGAAAGCAGAAGTTAGCAGGGTGAAAGGATCCTATGCATGGAGAAGGAGTGCGTAGGGTGGCCACTGGGGCAGGAGTGTGGTGCTCCCCGAGGATCCTAGTAACAAATATGAAAGTTAGCCGTTTTATAAACTACAAAGGATCTTATTATTAGTTCTGGGCCTCAGCACCAAATCCATAACATTCACCTTGTCCACCTGGGTGATACCCCACCTAACATTTTCTGCTCCAATTTAGCTATAATGTCAGCTCATTTCTATTTCCCACATAAGGGATTGAATGAGCAGAGCTCGCTCCTCTCTTTTAGCCTTCCTGAATTGGCTTCTCCAGCCTCAGTTGTGGCTTGGGCCAGAATTTTCTTCCTACAGCCCTCAATTCAGTTCTCTTTTGGTACCTTCTTTTCAGCCTCCTGACCTGGGAAAGTACCCTGAGCTTGTGCCTCCTGAATACACTTAGCACAGTGCCTGAACATAGTAAGGGCTTAATAAATGTTCATATGGCTCCTTTACCCAGAATACTTTGCTCTTCTTCTCTGCCCACATTCCCAATTCCTCACTCTTGACCAAGCTAAGTTAATGGACAAATCAGAGAGCCAGGAGTTACTGGATACCTTTCTTCCTTAGCCACCTCAGGGTGACAGTTTGGGTCCCTTCCCCTTTTTGGTGGATGTAGAAGGCAAGGTTTGTTGTAGTAATTATCATAACCAACATTACAGCGGCCAGTGGCATTACCAAGGCTGTCTCACCCTCTTGGGTATTGGGCAGGGCATTTAACACAGTCCCAGAGCAGATACTTCAGGGCAGATCCCCAGAATCTTAATTGTAAAATAAATAGTACCATTTGTGAGTGGGGACATTTACACCCACTAGTTCTTTTCTGTTTGTGGAAGAAAAACATAATCAGAATCCCTATGCCAGACTGTGCCAAGAAGGGGAAAAGAAGAGGGACTCTTCATTATTAGGGACAGTGTTGATGAAAGAAGTCCAGGGCATAGGTGATAGGGAAAGAGGAATAGCAAGGTAGTATAATGTATGGAATGTCAGACTTGGGAGTCAAGGAGGCCTGAGTTCACATCTTGCCTCAGGTACTTAGGAGCTGTGTGACTCTGGGCAAATCACTTAGCCTCTGCCTGCCTCAGCCACTCATCTATAAAGTGGGGATAATAATGGCTCCTACCTGCCACGATTGTTGTGAGGGTCCAATGAGCAAACATTTGTAAAGTGCTTTAAAGTGCTTTGTAAGCTTTAAAGTGTTGTATATATCCTAGCTATCCTCCTCCTCCTCATCATTATTGGCCATTTCTTAATTTTCCAAATTAGCAGTATAATTGGAGTCATTTATTCAGCATTCAGCAAACCAAGTGTTCCCTATAGGGATGGTACTTTTGGGCCTCTGCCTCATAGTAAAACAATATCGTACAGAGAAGTCACTTATATGTAGTCATGACCTTAAAAGTTGTGCCTAGGGGCGGCTAGGTGGTGCAGTGAGTAGAGCGCTGGCCCTGGAGTCAGAAGGACCTGAGTTCGGATCTGGCCTCAGATACTTAATCCACACACAAACAAAAACCTAGCTGTGTGACCTTGGGCAAGTTATTTAACCCCAATTGCCCTCCAAAAAGCAAAAAAAAAAAAAGTTGTGCCTATATCAAGATCTTTTAAATTATTTTTTAAAACTGGGACAGTTCACTGTGATCAATCCCTTTGTGAATTAGGGCATCCTTTTACAATATGAATCACGATCTTTTTTTTGGGGGGGGGGCGTTTCATGTTGGGTTTGATTAAAGCTGAGATACACCTCTGCAAATAAGTGGAAGGAGGAAGTTTTGAAACTGACATACTGTTTTGCTGTTTCCCCGAGGAGTTCTTGAAAAGGCATTTTTTTCTTCTATTCTCTTTCTGGAAAGGCTACAGCTACGAGCGTTTGGACGGGTCAGTGAGAGGAGAAGAAAGGCACCTTGCCATTAAGAACTTTGGACAGCAGCCCATCTTTGTTTTTCTTCTGAGCACCAAGGCAGGTAAAGCATGAAGTCATTGATGTCAGGTTATTGCCCCTTAGCTTCCGTGTTCCCTGGCCACAGACTCGACCCTAGCCCCACCCAGCTGTCTCATGGAGATGTGATTGGTCACAAAGGGAACCATGAGTCAGAATGAACCCATCGCCACCACTGATGCTGGTTCCACACTGTCTTCACATTCAGTAGATGGTACATTCCTTGAGGGCAGAGATTGTTTCTGCTTTGCCTTTCTATTCCCAGCACCTAGAGCAGTGCCTGGTATGTCATAGGAGCTTAATAAGTGCTTATGGATTGATTAGTTATGACATCATGTTTATAATGACTGAAACTAGGTCTGGAGGGAGTTTTTCTAACTGCATCCATGCAGGTGGTCCCAGAGGGGGTTGATAGAATTGATCATACCAAGAGCTTTAGAGCCATCTTGTCGGGTAAAGCCATTCCTAATCACTAATTGTACTATTTGCCATCACTTTTTAATTTTAGGATGGCAGTTTCATTATTTAAAAGACTTGGATACTTTTCATGAAATTTGGTTATTATATAGCAGTGATGGTCCAGGTAGTCCATGGTTACATTAAGAATAGAAGAAACTTTATCCTTATGGAGAAAGCTTTTTAAAGGCATTAGCTTACCAGGCCCATTAATTACAAGGTAATGTGTCCCATCCTTTAAACAAAACTTCACTTGACTCTACTGTTCCCTTAAGTTACTTTCCTATATCTTTTCTCCCTTTCACTAGAAACTATTAGACTAATTACAGAAACTACTAGAAAAAGTTATCTATGCATTGTCTCCACTTCTCACTTTCATCCTCTTATAATATGGGCTCCATCCCCACCACTCAACTGAAACAGCTCTCTCAAAAGTCCCTAGTGATATCTTTATTGCCAAATCAGATTGTCTGTTCTCAGTCCTCATCCTTCTTGACTTCATCGCAGTGTTCACCCCTGTTGGTCTTCTCCTCCTCCTGGATATTCTCACTCCCTTGGGTTTTCATGACAGGAAGCTGTTGTTCTCTTCCCACCCATGCAGCAGATCTTGGTCCCCTGTGCAGTGTCCTGGACCCACTTCTCTTTCTAACTCTCTCGTTTCATTGCTTAGATTTATAGTCTCCATGGATTTAACTACCATCTCTATACTAATGGCTCCCAGATCTTCATATCTAGCACTTGTCTCTCTCCTGATATCTAGTAGACATCTCCATCTGCCTGCTAGTGAGACATTTCTACCTGAATATCACAGTCATCTATGCATACAAACATGTCCAAAACAGATCTTGTCTTTCCTGAGGTGAGCCTCTTCCTTCTCTCTGCCCCCCATCCTCTTTCCCTAGTTTTGATCCCAGGTACCACCATCTTTCTAGTCAATCAGGTTTACAACCTGTGAGTCAGCCTTAACTCTTCATTCTTTCACTGTCCCTTCCCACCATGTTCATTCTTTCATCACACACCCCACCATTCATTTGGCTACCATGACAGTTCAAGTACATTGCAGTAACCTAATTGGTCTTCTTGAATCCTGTTTCTCCCCTCTCTAATCCATCTTCCAAATGACTGATTGTGTCATTCTCATCTTAAAAACTTCAGTGGTGCCCTGTTGACTCTAGAATCAAATACAGACTCCTCCCTTAAGCATTTAAAGGTCTTCACAGTCAGGGTCCATTCTGTATTTCCAGACTGATTACACCCTACTCATATACTCTACTTTCTAGCCCATGTGGTCTATTTAGTGCTTCCTGTACACTACGTTTCATTTCCCACCTCAGTATCTTTGCACAGGCAGTCTCCTATGACCCCCTACCTTCTTACCTTCTGCCCGGGAACTATTTATTACTTGTGTTTGATGCTAAATTTAAATAAAACAATACATTTTTTTTTTTGCCTTTTGGAGCGTAATTGGGGTTAAGTAACTTGCCCAAGGTCACACGGCTAGGTTTTTGTTCGTGTGTGCGTTAAGTGTCTGAGGCCGGATCCGAACTCAGGTCCTTCTGACTCTAGGGCCGACGCTCTATTGACTGTGCCACCTAGCCGCCCCAAAACAATACTTTTCTTAGCAACACCCCCTAGTACTGACTTTATCATGCAATATATAGAACTGTTTTCTGAAAGAGCTGTTCTCTATCATAGACCACTTGCAACAAAACTTAGTTTTGGGTTTTTTTAAATATATATTTCAAGTGGTTTCATGATGCCAACCTAGGATATATTGGATACTCCTGCTGCTTCCCTTGTTCCCCTTCATCTTGGCATAAGGGAGACAACAGGAGCTCAGTCAGCATTTTGGAACCTCCCGAGCCCTGGAGTGGGGATGGAGGTGTCAGTGGGAAAGATGGACCGTCTGCTCAGGCCGGGCTTTCACTTTGTTAATCTGCCTTCCTCTCTGTCCCTGACCACACTCTTGCTCTTCTGCATTTCAGGTGGAGTGGGCATGAATCTGACCGCCGCAGATACAGTAATTTTTGTTGACAGTGACTTTAACCCTCAGAATGACTTGCAAGCGATCGCCAGGGCCCACAGAATTGGTCAGAAGAAGTGAGGAATCTGAGTGGCGGCATCCTGATGCCCTTGCCCTGTCCATTAGTATTGGGTTCTCTGACTGATAGTTTGTCCATTGTTCTGTTTGGGGAGGGAGGGGACACGAGGAGTGAGGATGAGGTGGGGAAGGGTAGTCCCAGAACTAAAGCCCCAACTTTCCTGTTGATTTCACGAATCATTTTATTTCCCTGTGAAAAGAGGGGATGAAAAGCTACTTATGTCTTTAGGAACCTCCAGAAGTACCCATTCCCGGGTCAACTCCACTTAATAGATGAGAGTCTGTGACCAGTAGGCTGTTAAAAATAGGGCTCATCATTTGGGGGAACTCCCACAGGCAAAGGTTTTCCTGGGTGATGGATGAGAGGAAATTCCAAAGCCAAGAACCTCCGTGGCTTCCCCTGGCCTGTGCGAAAGAAACGCTTGAGTAAAATAAATTCAAGATGGAAAGCATATAGACCAAAAGTGTACAGAAAATTGGAGACCATTTTGCAACAAGAGTTCAAGTCTTATAAAACATCCCCCAGCATTCACTGTGCTCTGAATAGACCTTATTTCCTTTAAGAAATTAGATTTAAATGCTTCTTGCTTTTGCTTATAGACTTTTCCCAGGAAACATTTCTCATGAGTGTCTTACACAGGTCTGTGAAGATTATTCGGCTTATTGGCCGAGATACGGTGGAAGAAATCATCTACAGGAGAGCGGCATCCAAGCTGCGGCTCACCAA
This sequence comes from Gymnobelideus leadbeateri, assembly GCA_011680675.1. Classification (NCBI taxonomy): domain Eukaryota; kingdom Metazoa; phylum Chordata; class Mammalia; order Diprotodontia; family Petauridae; genus Gymnobelideus; species Gymnobelideus leadbeateri. The sequence goes on from WOXC01009398.1 coordinate 61,405, forward strand.
CACCGTTATAGAGGGTGGCCACTTGACTGTGGGAGTACAGAAGTCTCCAGCAGCCTCTGACCTGCAGGTGGGACACATTTGGCCAACCTTCAGATTAGAAGGTGATATTGAGTGATGGCCATTTCTCTTTGGGTGAGGGTGCTGGTGGAGAGGCCAGTACAGAATCAGCCCTCTCTCTTAAACTATAAACACAGAAACACTCTCTTTCTAGCACAGGGATCCTTAACCTGGAATCCATGAATTTGTTTGTTTTTTTAAATATGTTTTTATAACTATTTGAATGTACTTTAGTTTTCTTTGGAATTCAGCATATTTTATTGATTCTGGAAAGGGGTCCATAGAATTGATCAGACTGTCAGGGAGCCCCATGACACAAAAGAAGGTTAGACAAGCGGGTAGAGAATTGGCAGAGTGGTGGCGTCTCCGCCTTCCCCGCTCAGGCCAGCCTTCAGCATCCTGGTGTTAAACATGCACATGAGGACCATGAATATTAGTATCACATTTTATAGATTAAGAAACTGAAGGGTCTTACAGTGATCCAAGGGCGCAGTGACCTGGCAAGTTGAACACAACGTCATGAAATTTGGGATAGAACCAGTGGCTGAGCATAGACCCCTCACGCTGGAACCAAGATGTGCCTAATGCCAGGACAGCCTATCAACACTCAGGTCTCCCCTCTAAGTAACAGGTCACTATCTCTTGGTCTGAGTGCTAGAATGTGGATTCTCTGTTCAACTTCACTGCCATATTGTTTGAATTTGGGCAGTGTCTCAGTTTCTCTCTATGTAAAAGGACAGTTGATTCAGCAGATATTTATGTTGAACGCAAGTTGTATTCACATAATGCCTGAGCATTGTACATAGAGATATGCATATATGTATATTGTACATAGAGATGTGTAAGGTATGGTCTTTACCTTCAGGGAGTTTTTAATCTTAGGGGACACTGGACAGTATTATTTCTACTACACACACATTGCTCCTTCACTGGTTTTCTTCATTACCTCTTTATATGCAACTTCATTATTTTGGGGCTCAGTTTTGTCTGGTTTAAAATATGGGGATTGAACTGCTTGGGCCTAGGGTTTTCTTGAAATCCTTCTGCAGACAGGTGTACAGGCCCATGGCTAATCTAACTTCCCATTTTCACCTCTCTCTCCTTAGCTCCTTGGTTTCCAGGTTCTAAGCCAATGAGAACCACCCTTCTAAGGCCATAAGGAGTGAAGTAGTCCAGAGGAGGAAATTTAGATGATTGAGCATTCTTGGATATAGTTTTAAGTTTGGAAACAGTGGTCAAGATCAGTAATGTCAAATTCAGATAGAAATGGGGCCACTGACCAATAAAAAGGATCTTACTGGGCCACAGGTTAGAAAACCACCTATTAATATTTTTTATTGTTGTTGAGTTGTTTCAGTCATGTCAAACTCTTTACAGTATAAGCTGTTTTGGGTTTTTTTTGGCAGAGGTATTAGAGTAGTTTGCCATTTCCCTCTCCAGCTCATTTGACAGATGAGGAAACTGAGGCCAATAGTTAAGTGACTTGACCAGGGTCCCACAGCTAGTTAAGTGTCTGAGGCCAGATTTGAACTTAGGAAGATGAGTCTTCTTGACTCCAGTCCCAGTGCTCCGTGCACTATGGCGCCACATAGCTGTCCCAATATTAATATTATCTGCATTTTATTGTACTTTTATTTATTTGGTTAGATATTCCCCAAATACATTTTAACTGGTTAGGGTTGCACTGGGGAGTACTGTGGGTCATCTGCAGTCTGTGAGCCGTGTATTTGATGCCCTGAGACTGGGTGATCTACATAAGGCCTTTTTAGTTCTTCCATTCCATAATTCTGTTGTCTTTAACAGCTGCTTCCAGAAACACAAATGGCAGGATGTTATTGGCATTTTGTACGTGAAGAAACAGACTCAAGGGGGCTTTGATGCACCCCAGGTTTCTGTCTAGTAAGTGACAGAGCCCCACTGCCCCCCAGGGGCCATGCTTAGTGCAGGCCATTTCTGCCGAACCTTGCTTGTGCACAGGCTTTGGGAGTGGAATGGGATGGCAGTATCAGGTTTGCCTCCCAGCAAACCGTCATTGCCTTCTGGTGTACCCAGTTACAAAGATGACAGTCTTTTTGTTTGCTTTCTCCATGAAAGTTGAGTGAGATCCTCAAGTTTGGCTTGGACAAACTGCTTTCTTCTGAGGGGAGCACCATGGAAGAGATTGACCTGGAATACATCCTGGGTGAAAGCAAGGACAGCAAGTGGACCACAGACGCCTCCCTTGCTTCAGAAGAGGAAAGCCAAGAAGAAGAGGCTGAAAGTAAGTCCTAGAATGTGGCAGGGGCAAATAAATTGTCAGACTCCTAGCTCTAGAGCCTGAACGCAGGCTTTAGGGTTACACATTCGAACAGGATGGGGTGTTCCCTATTATTGGTTGGGGGCAACTTTTGCAGAACTGGAAAACACCATCTAATCCAAACTCACCAAGAATCCCTTCTTCAGCATCCCTAGCAAGTGGACCCTCACTTTTCCTGTGAAGACCCTGAATAAGGGGGAAGCCTCTGCTTCTGGAGGCAGCCTGTTCACTGTTGGACAGCTCTGGCTTTTAGGAAATGTGTCTTGTCCTAGACTGGAATGAACTGCCTTGGGAAACAGTGAGGTCATTGTCACTGACTCTTTGGGGCAGGCTGAATGGCTTGTTTAGGATTTTATATGGGGTGCTGGCTTGGGTCTGAGAGGGACTAGATGGCCTCAGAGGCACCTTCTGAAGTCTCTGAAATTCTGTGAGTCTATGAATGGTGCCTAGTGACACTCCAGAAATAAACCCTTTCCTGACCTGCATTTGTAGGAGGATGTTGTCCAGAGGAAGTGCTGGGTAATGATCCCGATGCATCCTGCTTTGACTTGAACACATGTAGTGTATTGGGCCTGGTCCTGGAAGGCACATTTTAGGAGGGTCATTGGCATAGTGGGGCATTTCCCAAATGAGGCTATTCAGAGTCATGTCATGGAAGGGATGGTTAAATGAATTCCTAGTGATTACCCTGTAAAATTGGGAGCCATGAAGTCTGTCTTCAGATATTTAAAGAGCTGCTGTGTGGAATAGGGATTAGAATTATTCTTTGTGGATCCAGAGCTCATGATGTCTATTAATTACTGTTGTTTGTTGTTCCGTATTTCAGTCATGCATGACTCTCCATGACCCCATTTGGGGTTTTCTTGGCAGAGATACTGGAGTGGTTTGCCATTTCCTTCTCTAGCTCATTATATAGATGGCAAAACTAAGGCAGACAGGGTTAAATGACTTTCCCAAGGTCATATAGCTAGTAAGTATTTAAGGCTAGATTTGAAGTTAGATCTTAGTTAGGACTGCAGGCCCAGTACTCTATTCACTATGTGACCTAACTGCCCTTAAGTTACAGAGAGATAGATTTTTACTCAGCCTAAGAAAGGATTTCCTAACAGTTAGAGCTGTCTGAAAATAACAACATGGGCTTTCTTCAGAGGTAGTGAGTTCACCGTAATTTAAAAGTGTTCAGGCAAAGGCAGGATGGCCACTGGGTGGACTATTTTATTAGGGATTCGTGCATTTAGCAAGGTATTGGAATGGATATCCTTTTAGGTCTTCCCTCTGTGAGATTTGGGCACAGCTAGTAAATAGCATTTTTAATTTTCATTGATTCTTATTCCTCAGGTATGCATCACTGAACATTACACCAGCCAAAGAGCTGCTGAGTATTTGTATAATCTTACAAACTGCAACATAGATATATGTGTTCTACAAGTTCATTTACAAATTGACTGCAAATTTCAAAGCCAATGGTGGTTGGCTTCCAAAGCTGACCGATTTTTAACAGGTCAGAAGTTTGATTTTGTTGACATAGGAACTCCTTCCACCAGCATGTCTTGTATCACACCACTTCTAAAACTTAGTAGGAGCCTTCTTGGCAGCTAAGTGACCTATCCCAGGTCACTGGTCAACTAGTATCAGAGACAAGGGTTTGAGCCCAGGGCAAGGCTGTCTGACCCCAGGCTCAGACTTCTATCCCTCTACAACATTGCCTTTTGGCTAACCCATCACATAGCCAAACTACTGTACATTGGCAGCAAGAAAATGAAAACAGTCCAGTTGTGCTAAGTATGATGTTATATGCCTGTAACTGCCGCTACTGGGGAGGTTGAGGCTGGTAGAATGGCTTGAGCTCAGGTCCTTAGAGTTGCAGCTGGGCTAAGCTAATTGGGTGTCCCTGCTAAATCAGGCACCACTATGATGAGTGCCAGGGAATGGGGGACCAAAAGGAGGGCTAAATTCTCAAGTTAGAGAAGCAGAAGGTCAGAGCTTCATGCCCGTCTGTGGTGGGCTCGGTCCAGTGAGTGGCCTCAGCACTTCGAGACCCTGGTTGAGGCAGGGAGACCCAGTCTCAAAAAAAAAAAATCCATTTGCAATGTAAGTAATTACATAAAACAGAAAAATAATTAAATTTAATAAGCTCTATTTTTCTATTTGTCTTGCTTTAGGAGAAGCAAATTTGCAAGTTGGGAACTGTCTGTATCATGCAAACTATGTGTTCATCATTTTGGCACTTCTCTGCCCTTCATATTTTCACTTGTTGACGGGGAGCTTTATCGATGGTTCCTGTGCTGATTTAATTAGAGGGTGCCAATTAGAATTACAGCTAGTTGGGCTTGGTTACAAGTGTGAAGCAGTTCCTCTCTTGGGAATGAAAATGTTTTGCTTTCCTAGTCCTTGGAGAAAACAAACTTAGAGCTGATTTTAGTGTGGCTATGGGTTAAATGTAGCGTTCACTTGGTAAATTGTATTATTATACGTTGTCTGCTCCAGAATCATTATCTCCCAGCCTTGGGAAAGGGCATTGGGCCCCCACCTCTCCTCACACTTGGACTGTCAGTGTGACATGTATATACACTATCAGCCACAGTTGGGTTGGGTTGTCTCACCTGTACTTTGGGGTTACAAGAGAGGGTCCTACTGTGTGGGGCAATTGCTGGCAGATTATATAGCGTTTTTTTTTTTTAAAGCATTATTAAAGACTTTCTTTTAAAAAATAAAGTGCATAGAACTAGGAGTCAAAATATTTGGGTACTAATCTCACCTCTTTCACAAACTTAATGTGTGACCTTGGACATGTCATCTGACTTCCCTGGGCTTCAGTTTCCTCCTGCCTAAAAGAGATATGTGTTCTTCTATGTAACATGATAGAGTTATTGTGAGAATCAAATACAACTAGGTGGTGCGGTGGATAGAGCTCTGGGCCTAGAGGAGGAAGAAGACCTGAGTTCAAATTTGGCCTCAAATACTTAGCCAGCTGTATGACCCTGGGCAAGTCATTTTATCTCTCTGCCTCAGTTTCCTCCTCTGTGAAATGGGGATAATAATAGCTCCTACCTCCCAGGGTTGTTGGAAAGATAAAATAAGGTAATATTTGAAAAGTACTTTGGAAGCCTTAAATTGCTGTTTTGTTGTTCAGTTGTTTCTCCAGTCATGTCCAACTCTCCATCACCCCATTTGGGGGTTTTCTTGGCAGAGATACCGGAATGGTTTGCCGTTTCCTTCTCCAACTCATTTGACAGATGAGGAAATTGAGGCAAAATGTTAAGTGACTTGCCCAGGGTCACACAGCTAGTAAGTATCTGAGGTCAGATTTGAACTCAAGAAGATGAGTCTTCCCAATTCCTGGGCCAGCACTCTAGCCATCATGCTTTCTGGCTGCCCAAGATTGCTATGTAGATACTAATTATTACTAACTAGAAATTTGTAAAGTGCTCTACAAATATAAAGCACTATCATCATCACTTTTAACAGTATTTTTATTTCTTAGTCTCTCTGCATTGTCTTGGTGATCTTCCATTTTTTCTTAAGACTTATTACTTGCTCCTCTAATTTTATGGGAGGAAGGACACCCCATTTAGAGAGTTATATTCTAGTCCATATAAAAGTTGTAAAAGGGACTACTTTGGCTGTCTAGTGAACTTTACAACACAGCTTGTGTTATCTTGTGGATCTTAATATCCCTGAGATTTGAGCCATTATTTGTTGAATGAATGACCCTTGGAGTTTCTGAGAAGTCCAGTAATCTATCCAGAGTCACTCTGTGAGTCCAGCTGGTGGACCATCGAGTAAAATGCAGGCCTTGTGAATCCTAATCCAGCCCTCTGGGCTGTCAGCCATGCTGTTTACATTCGAAAGTGCCATCAAGAAGTAATTATCATAAAACATAAGCTCTAGTAAGTGAGAGTGGTCCAAGGTTGAAATACCCTGCTCGTATTACACAGGCAGGCTCCATTAGGAAACCAAATTCTTTGCTTATCTAGACAGGTGCAGCTGGGTTCTCATGTTTCCTTCTGTCTTATCTCTTATGGAAATTCAGTTGTTTTTCTTTTGTTTCTACCTTTTCTCTATTTATGGTTTTTGTTTGCTTTTTACAAGGTCACATGTATTTATATGAAGGTAAAGATTATTCTAAGGAGCCAAGTAAAGAAGACAGGAAATCATTCGAGCAACTTGTGGATCTTCAGAAAACCCTTTTGGATGAGATCAATCAAGAAGGGAGGGCACTCCGAAATAAAGGAAGTGTGAGTTCTCTCGGCTTTGTGTGACGTCTTCTAAGTTACATTTTAGAAAGAGGAAAATGGGATTCTGAAAACTGAAAATGAAGTGGGTGACAGATATGCCCTGTTGTATTTGTGAGAGAGAAATTTATTTAAATGACTTTATTCAAATGACATACCACATTTTACTGGGAGATCAGAGTTCCAATGATCCCAGTGCTTCAGAACAGAGTGAAAAACCAAAAATGTGTAAAAAAAACCCTCTGAGCACTAAAGTTGCTATCATAAAAACCCTTGCCCCCTAGATCCATGAACTTTGCTTTATAAACTAGGCCCTCATCCCTCACCCAGAGATTATCTGCTTTTACTTTACATACAATTCTAACCAGCATGGCCATTACATTTCCCAACCCACAACAGTTTAGAAGCACCATATTAGAAGGGAATAATGAAGTCAAACACGAATAGCTTTGAAAAGAAGCAGCTGATAGCAAGGTAGAAGATATTAAAAAAATTAAAAGCACGATATTCTGATGTCCTGTAGCACAGGTGCAAACAACCCACCAAACCCTAGTAGTTTCTAAGGAAAGATTATTCCTTTATTATAGCTGATGTGCAGAATGATACTATTGATTCATCAATAAAAGGTTAAATTATATTCAGTAACCGTAAAAGTTAAGGAATGGCATAATACATTGTAGAAGTTTTCCAATAAAAATAGTTAAAATTAAAAGGTTTCAGGTGTTAAAGGGTAAGCTTCGGTCATCTAGAAAATCACCTTCTATTAAATGCCTCATTACTCAGTGATGTGAGATCAATGAGTTATTGCTATTCTAGCTTTGCTGGTGTTTCGGCTGAATTGAACATTTTGGATAGAGAGAATCCCCTTGGTCTGTCTGCTCTCCATTCCTTCCATCCCAACAAGCCAGCAACAACTAGGCATCCTTTTGGCCATAATCATGGTACTCATCTGTCGTATATATTTATAGTTAATATTGTCTAGGATCTCCATTCCTCACTTCCTATTGTAAACTAGCGTAGACCTACTGTGCCCTGTGAAGGGTTTGCCTTATTGCTTCGGAGTCAAAGCCACTGCATTTCAAAGATAAGAGAGATTCCTGCAGGGTCTGGGCAGTTCCTCATGGCCTGTTTTCATCCACGTCTTTAGGCTCTCATGCCAGGACTTTTGGAAGGGCCTACCAAAAGAAAGCGCATCCTGAGCCAGGAGGAACTGGAGGAGAGACGGAAGAAAAGACAAGAGGCAGCAGCTAAGAGAGCGAGGTTGATGGAAGAGAAGAAGGAAAGAAAGGAAGAGGCCCGGCATAAGAAAAAGTAGGCAGGGGTCCCGAGACAGCCTCACAGTCAAGCCTGCTGTGCTCTGATCTTGGGAGAAGGGAGCGCCATGACGCTAAGACTGTTTTTGTAGAGGACAAAGCACGGAGATAATTTTAGCTACTGTCCTACTTGGGGAAGAGAGATTGAATAACTGCATTAAAAGACATAAAGGCAGGAGTACCCTATTTACTTCAGGGCCTTAGATGATAGAGGAATTTGCCAAGGGATTGGATTCTGTTGTATTTGCCCAAGGGTGAATGACTGGACTATTTATTCCAATTTTAAAGGTTCAGGAAACTTCTGTGATGCTTTGGAGTCCCATTGGTAGTAGGATAAGGGATTTCTTAAAGGTTGAGCTGAAAATAACTCTCAGAATCCAGTCTGCTTAAGCAAAATGGCCTGAGTACTTGGGGGATGTTAGCGCATCCTGCTAGAACAGACAAATTTAAAGATTGTGTTGGTAATATCCTGACAAAAAGAAGTGAAGAAATTTATATAAACAGCCTCTTCTTCAGGTGTGTTTTTAAAGATCAGTGAGAAATAGAGATGGTAGGCACCATCTAAAGAGGACTCATTTGGCTGTTAGACATATCAGCATTATTTCTTCTTTTACTTACTTGCAGGCAGACAATAAGGGGCATCCTTTATCCGTACAGGTTTCTAGAATTGTCAGACTGCATTTGTGTTTGGCATTTATTATTAGTGAAAGAAGTGCGAGACAGGCCCTGAGGGGAAAACATGTCAGGGATTTAATTTGGTCTTTTCTTTCATGGGTTTGTTTTAGGATGGCGTGGTGGGAGTCGAACAGTTACCAGTCGTCCTGCCTGCCCTCTGAGGAAAGTGAAACAGATGAGGTTGAGGAAGGAAATGATGACAGCGACAGTGACTTCAGTTATGAAGACCAAGAACCAATTTCGATCAGTTATGTTAGTGGGGATGTCACCCACCCCCAGGCAGGAGCAGAGGATGCCATCATTGTTCACTGTGTAGGTATGAAGAAGTGGGGTGTGTGTGTGTGTCTGTGTGTGTTGGGGTGGGGCAGAGGAGTCCCACCACTTTGTCATACGGAGCACTAGTGAAATAGAGAGATCTAGGGGTTGTGAGTAGAACCCTGATCCAAGAGAAAGGATGTGGAGATTGCATCATACTCCTGTGGTTTAATCTTTATCCTCTATCAAGTAGGGCAAAAAAAAAAAAATTCCCGTTTGAGTAAAATGCTTGTTACATTTTTTTGGATGGTTGGAAAAATAGAACATTTTTTGTGAACAGACTGGTTGTCAGGTTGAATTATTACAAGGTCTTTGTCCCCCTTCTGCTACTACTTATGCCTAGCCCCATGACTGGGAAAGGGGTGGCCTGTTTAGATAATGATTAAATAAGAATATGAGATTGAAGTACCAGGAGCCCATCTTAAATAACACTTACCAATTTGGAATTGACCCACCTTGGCCTATTGGACAGAAATCATTGGTTTGTTCAGCAGTCCTAGATTCACTCTCAGCCAATCAGGAAGCCTCCTGGTCAAAGGCAAATAGTATTCTAACCATGCTTTCCTTATTGCTTCGTAAGTAATTACACCCTTTCTTGATCATGGAGGGCACAGGGGAATAGAAGCCCTTACAAGATACTTTTAGTCTTTCCTAAAGTCACTTCTTTCACAGGGGGATTTTGAAGTACTCGTTTCTAGGCACATCTGGCAAGAGCCCAAGTCTAAATGTTGGGTTGGAAACCAACCCAGCATCCATGGGGGATCATGTCTCTCTCTCTGGAAGGGAAGGACATTGACACTGTGAACCCACTAGAAATGAAATTATATTTGTGGTGGATTTGACTTTATTTCCCATTAATGACCAGTCATTCTCTTTTCCCTACCAGATGATTCTGGACGTTGGGGCAGAGGTGGTTTGTTCACAGCCTTAGAAGTTCGATCAGCTGAACCAAGGAAAATATATGAACTAGCAGGGAAGATGAAGGGTAAGAAACAAAGAGAAAAGAGCCAGAAGGTGACCCCCAGGAGGGAGCTTACTATACTAGTAGAAAGAATGCTGCAGTGGTGTTGGGGAATCAAGGTTTGAATTCTAGTTCCACTCAAACTCAATCTCCTAGGTTTGAGTTCTAGTTCCAGTCCTCAATTGCTGTGTGTCCTCGGACCTCTTCATCACCATACCCTCATTTGTAAAGTGGGGACAATCATGCCTGGTCTACCTTCTTCACAAGGCTCTCATGACATCTTGAATCAGAGTGGATTTGAAAATGCTTTGGAATGTAGTAGTCTGAGGTAGAGAATTAGATTGGGAAAGATCTTGAATTCTAGGCCAGGGAGTTTGGGCTTTAGTTGGCAAGCACTAGAGAGCTATTGATGCATCTTGGTCAGAAGATTTATTTGATTGGACCTGTGCATAAGAAAGATGAACCTGGCAATGCTTTGAAGGCAGGATTTATGTGCAAAGGAGACTGGAATCAATTAAGATTCTGTTGCATTATGTAAGCATTATTTCAGGCTGATGGTTGTCTGGGCCTTGGCAATTGATTGAATATGGTGGGGTGAGAAATAAGGAAGGATGAGTCAAAGATAACACCAAGGTTTCAAGCATTTGGAAAAGGGTCAAAGAATGGTGCTGTCAGTGACAGAAATGGGGTGGTTAAAAGGAGAAGCAGATTTTGGGGCAAAGAAGACAAGTTGAGTTTTGGACAGGCTGAGTTTGGGGCATTGGCAAGAAATTCAGGTAGAAGTGTCTAACTGGTGGTTGAAACTGTGGATTTGGAGAGTTTAATTCTAGAGATACAGATCTGGGAGGCAGCTATGTGCCTCAGAGGAGAGCAGGTGAGGTTTTCAAAAGTGTGGAGACCCTTGAGAAGGGGAAAGGTGTCCTGTTAGGGTATGACCTTTGGAAATGCCTGAGTAAAAATGTTGAGAAAAAGGGCCCTGACCAGCTTTGTGCAGAGCACTGTGGGGCACACAGGAAAGCATGGGGCACGATCCCCCAGGGAGCTAAGCCATTTCAGAAGCCAAGACATACAAATATAAAAGCTGAATTACCAAAAAGAAGGTATTCCATTGAGTGCCAGGAGAATGGCTTCCATGGTCCCAGGGGAGGAGACATCACTCATTTTAGGCCAGAGTAGTTAGGGAAGACTAGGCCTTTGGGATGGTCAGTGAAGGTGGGAGATGTTTAGGTGGTAAAATGGCATAAGCCAAGGCAGAGAAATGAGAGAACACAAGCAGAGCAGTCTGTCAGATTCAAAAGAAAGCTCCTTGAGGGTCAGTGAGATAACTGGGGAGAGGTAAGTTTGGCCCAGACTGTGGAGGACCTTCAATGCTAATCTGAGGACGGTGAATTTTGTCATTTGAGTAAGTGAATAGCCAGTGTTAGAGCAAAGGACTGACATGAAAGTGGTGCTTAAAAACAACGGTGTCCAACTCCAAAAGGTGCTGTGTGTTGACTTAGAAAACCACAAATTTGCATTATCTGTGCAGTATTGTATTTTTATTTATTTTGTTAGACATTTCCCAATTACCTTTTAATTTGGTTCAAGCTATACTGGGAGTTTGGGGGTGAGCTTGGCACCTGCTTTAAAACATTTATGCAGCATGGATTATCAGGGGAGAGACTAGTGAAAGGGAGACCAACAGAGTATGGCAGCAATCTTTTTTTTTTTTTTTTGCTTTTTGGAGGGCAATTGGGGTTAAGTAACTTGCCCAAAGTCACACGGCTAGGATTTTGTTTGTGTGTGCGTTAAGTGTCTGAGGTCAGATCCGAACTCAGGTCCTTCTGACTCCAGGGCCAGCGCTCTACACACTGCGCCACCTAGCCGCCCCAGTATGGCAGCAATCTTAAGAGTGAGGTGACGAGTGCCTGGAATAGAGTGGGGACAGTGAGACTAAGAAAGTATGGAATGTAGGAGACATTTTGAAAGAAGACTTGCCAGGACTTGGGCATTTATTGGATGTGATAGTGGAAAGATCGAAGGAAGAGTCAACTGTTAAAAGTCTTTTATATGCAGAACTATTTCCCATTTCATTGGCTAATTCAATGAATTTAATACTCTGTGGTTTATTCACAGATTTGAGAATGGGAGGAGTCCTTTTATTCCCTATTGATGACAAAGAGTCTAGAAACAAGGGACAGGACTTGGTGAGTATCGTGTCATCTCTTATTTTTTTAATTTTGGAGAGTAATATAGTTCTGGGAGATTTGGAGGACTCTCATAAAATATATTGTCAGAGCTTGGGTTGGATTTAAATGATTAAAATTAAAAATTCTATCAAGACATGTTATTTTTCAGCCAGAGTAATGAATGCCAATGTGATTCTCCTCTTTGTCTCAGGGGAGGCATGGGTAATTCACATTCCTAGAAACAAAAGTGGAAAAAACTTACCCATTATTTACCCTGCTACACACCAAGATTCTAACCTTTGAGCCTTAAGTGAGCACTTCCCTTTCATCCATCATTTGTAGTTCTTTTATTTTTTTGCTTAATAGTATTTTTTTCCAATTACATGTAAAGATTGTTTTCAACATTCCATTTTGTAAGATTTTGAGTTCCAAAATTTTCTTCCTCCTTCCCTTCCCTCCCTTTCTCAAGACAGCAAACAATCTGATACAGGTTATATATGTACAGTCATATAAAACGCATTTTCACGTTAGTCATATTGTGAAAGAAGAATCAGAACAAAAGGGAAAAACCACAAGAAAGAAAGAAAAAAAAACAAAAAAAGTGAAAATAGTCTGCTTCAATCTGCATTCAGACTCCATAGTTCTTTCTCTGGATATGGATAACATTTTCCACCATGAGTCTTTTGGAATTGTCTTGGATTGTTGTATTGCTGAGAGGAGTTAAGTTGATCAGAGTTGATCATTGCACAATGCTGCTGTTACTGTGTACAATGTTCTGGTTCTGCTCACTTCACTCAGCATCAGTTCATGTAAGTCTTCCCAGGTCTTTCTGAAATCCACCTGCTCATCATTTCTTATAGCACCATCATAGGCCGTTGCATTCATATACCCATTTGTCGTTCTTTTGATGTATTTTTAATCGTCTATTTTGTCTCACTCTAGGACCTATGGGCACAATCTCAATCACTTAAAGAAACTTTAAACTAGTTTTTACTTACTCTGAGAAATCGTTTGTTCAGCAAGCATTTGTTAAGTGCTTACTATAATGCCAAGTACTAAGCATGGGGATATGAAGAAAGGCAAAAATATGGCCCCTGCCCTCAAGGAGCCTACTTTCTAATGGGGGGGGCAATATGTAAATAATTAGGTACATACAAGATAAAGGATAAGTAGATAAAGATATAAATATGCATATTTATATTTATAAATATAAATAAATAGATAAAGAATAGAGAGAAGGCAATCTCAGCAGACTAGGCGCACTTAGTGGCAAGGAGGGGAAGGGCAGACTATGGGGAAAGGCCCCCTGTACAAGGTGGGATTTGATCCATATCTTAAAGGAAGCCATGGAAACGAGGAGGCAGAGGTGAGGAGGGAGGGCATCCTGGACATCAGGGACCTCACTACAAAGGCACAAGGCTAGGCAGTAGAGTGTCGTATGAGAGCGATGGCACTTGGAACAATGTTGCTGGATCACAGAGTGCCTAGAGGGGAATGAAGGAGGCTGGAAAGGCAGGAACGGACCAGGTCATAAAGAGCTTTAAGTGCCAAAGAGAGAAATCTCTGTTTTATCTTATAAGAAGAGACAGTCCTTGGAGATCATCGTGGGTCAGGAGACATGGTCAGATCGTTGCGTTGGTGGCCGAGTGGAGAATGGATTAGAGTGGGCCTGGACTGAATGACTTCTGTGATCCCAGGGGAGGAGATAGTACTTACTTAGTCTCAGTCTGGAGATGGGATTGAGGCAGGCTAGGTTAGAGGGTGGTGGCTGTGTGAGAGATGAGAGGGGGATGTAGAGGGGAGATGCTGTGAAGGTAGGATGGATAAGACCCGGCAGGGGATTGGGCATGTGGGGTGAGTGAGGAGTTGGCTGACAAGCAGCCACTCCCCTGCAGTCAGGTGGTGCGTCTGCACTCCCTTAGCAGTGCTGTCTGGGCTTTTCCATCCAGTTGGCATTGATTGTGGCTCAGCACCGGGATCGCTCCAATGCCTTGTCTGGTATCAAGATGGCAGCACTAGAGGAGGGTTTGAAAAAGATCTATTTAGCTGCGAAGAAAAAGAAGGGTAAGTGTGTTTATATTGGTGTTTTAATAGGATCCATATTTCTGTTCTCTATACATGGGTATAGTAAGCCTGTAAAGTGGAACCCTGGGTCCAGGGAACACACCTGACCGTCAGAAAGCCAAGGTGTTTTCATGTTTGTTATGTCATGTAAGCCTCACAGCAGCCTTTACAGAGGAGAAGACAGAGGCATAGAGATTCAAGTGTGTACCCAGGGTTACACAGCGACTTAGTGGCAAAGCCAGAATTAGAATCCTAGACTCCTGATTTTAGCCTAGTTTTATTTCCCCCATCATTGCAGGCCCCTGCCTCTTAAAGTAATTTTTCCACATTCAAAAAATCTAGAAGCTCCAAGCCACTTTGCCCTGTTTCATGAAATGAGGCCCTAAAAGTGGGGTGGTGGGACAAATTTTCTTTAACTCATTTACAGGTACTGGGAGCATTAGGCTCATCTTAGTATTATTCTGACCACCCAAAAGGTATGTGACAGAATGGCAGTAATGCAGATATGAAGCCTGAAGCTTTGAAGCCAGCTCTTGAACTAATTAAATCTGGCTTCTGTGGATGGTTTTCTCACAGCTGGTTGGGTTGATTGACTCATAAGGAAATCACTGTGTGTCTTAGTTAACATCTCCAACTTTATTTCTGGAAGTACGTTGCATTTCCGGTGCATATAGACTTCTTTCTGAGCTCAGATTATCTACCTTGAGTTTGGTAAAACAGCATAATTTCTGCCATTAAAGTCCCTTTTTGTATAAGAGGAGCTACCTGTATCAGTAGGGTCGGCTCCTCATAGGCATGAATGAAGCCCACCGTGATCATATGAATGTCTGTCCACAGGAAATCACAAAGTGACTCTTCCAGTGTGGGTTTTGTATCACCGGTCACTGAGACTGCACGTCCATTAGTCAACTTCAGATGAATTGGTTTATTCAGATTTATTTGTTCTTTTATAGCAAGCGTCCATCTTCCACGCATTGGACACGCTACCAAAGGGTTTAACTGGTATGGTACAGAGCGGCTTATACGGAAACATTTAGCGGCAAAAGGTGTCTCAACTTATGTGTATCCTTTCACTTGGTCATTATGAATACTTGTTCTTCAGGGACAAAAACAGTGTCACCCAATTGACAAACATAATGCAAATTACTTCTATTGAGGGAGATGATATAGTATTTGTATTTGTTAAAAAGTCAGTTAGTGAAAATTATATATCGTGTCAGTATCTAAACAATGCCCCACAAATTAAAATGGAATTTTCAGTACTCTACAGAATGAGCCATTTGTGGTCCAATTGTAGGGCTCATTCCTGCTGAGTGTTTCTCTGATTTCCAGCAGCTGAGTTGGTCACTCAGAAATTGCAGCATTATCAGGGTAGGAAATTCTGCATTTGAAGGTAGTGTGGCTATATCAGAATTATCTCCTTATGCTTCAGAGAGAGACACCAGAAAGCATCTTCTGACTTAGAAATATGTAGGTGGCGTAAATCCACTCCAGCACCCCTTGGGCATAAATAGCTAAACCAAAGGCAGGGTTGGGGTGGAGGTGGGGGAGACATGGGGTTCAGTGGATGGGGACTTAAACCAGCCTTCATCATCTTGGACTTCAGTGCTTTGGACACACGTTGAACATTATGTTTACAAAACGTAAAGATGGCAGAGTGAGTTTTATATTGGAGAAAAAAATCAAACGTCTTACCATGTTTAAAAGTAAAAGGAATTAAGACAGCTGATATTCACATCTCCTGAGTTGTTGTTCAGTCATTTGTGTCTGACTCTTCGTGACCCCATTTGGGGTTTTCTTGGCAAAGATACTGGAGTGGTTTGCCATTTTCCTATTCCAGCTCATTTTACAGATGAGGAAACTGAGGCAAGCAAAGTTAAGTGACTTGCCCAGGGTCACACATTTTGGTTGGTGGGCCATATTCCGTTTCCTCAATCCAGCATTAAGAAGGAACAGAAAGTTCTCTCCAACTACTCTTGGATAGCTAGTAGTGAGATTTCATTCAGTTACCACACAGATTCAGAGTTCACATCTTTTTCCTGAGAGATTGCAACTCCTCCAGCTTAGGAAATAGTTCTAAATGTTGCCACTGCCAAAAAACTGGTCATCCTACAGCCAGCTGCGTGCTGAGCTTTTCTGAGCTTTGGTCTGTCCTCAGGTAACACACATATAGTCTGCCATTGGCCCTGTCCTCCACTCCTTTCCAGCTTGGTAACACTTGCCAGAACTTGTAGTGTCTTAGCAAAGGGCATGAGAACCCATGGTTCCCAGCATGCCTCCATGAGGCATCAGAATGTAATTTAATCCATAATGGTAATAAGTGCTGATAATAGATGCCAGTAATAATTATAAGTTAAATTAAAAGGAGAGAGAAAAGGAGTCAACATTTTGGAGAGGGTTCCAGAATCTCCTGCCTAAAACACTGGTTGGTTTTATTATGTTCTTATGTTGCATTTTGCAGCATTTCTTCCTTGATAACCTTGATCAGATACTACTTTCCTAGGAATAGGACCCTTTCTACTTATTCACAGCCACCTGCATCATCCACAAGGCCTATGGTACCATGATACTTGCCTGAACTCCAAGGTTGCTTTCTGAAAAGAACAGTTACACAAGCCACGACCTGTATGCAGCTACTGAAGAATATTTCCAGAAGAAAGCAAAATTATGACCTATTTTATTTTATGAATTCTCAAGTGTTTCCATTCTGGCTTTGTTTTTGTAATGCAGAAGTGCACAACCTATTAGGGGAAACCATGTTGGCAATTTGCTGGGGACCCATATTCAACACCTCATTTCCATGAGCATTTGCAAACAGTAATAATTTTGCTAATTTAAAGTTGCCCTTGGTTTTTTTTCCCCTCCTTTTGGGCTGTTTTCCCATCCATTGCAGTAATTTCCTCAGAAAGACAAAGGTAAAGAAAGAAATTGTAGGAGAGGGGAGAGACGTTTAGAGTGCCATTTTCATGGCTTCCTCTGCTCTTGTCAAGAGCATTGTGCTTAGGTGACGCCGGCACAGGTCTCTTCTGTTGGCCATCTTTACTTTGGCAGTTATTCCTGCCTGTGCAGCAGTCACCAGATGCCCCCTGAATAATCAGGTATATGATAACCTCATATGATCCGTGTTCACTGTATGATTTTGTAATGAGGTAGCCGAAAAAGCTCATGTGAATCTAAGTTCCACTGAAAGAAGCAGAAAGACCACGGAAGGTGATGCCCCTGCTGTGCTCTGTCCTGGTCAGGCCATATCTTGAGTCTCCTGTTCTGGGCCCCTAAACTTTAGGAAAGACCTCAACAAGCTAGAAGATCAAGACCACAATGGTGAGACCTGGAGACCATCCCCAAAGTGGGTCATTTGAAGGAAGAGGGGTTATCTACTTTAGAGAAAAGGCTTCAGACTTGATTGGGTTGGCCCCCAGAGGGCAGAACTAGGGGCAGTAGTTGGAAGTCACAGAAAAACGGATAAGACTTGACGCAAAACAAACCTCTGAAGCAAATGGGCTGCCTCAGGGAGTCATGGAATTCCCCCTCCCTGGACATCTCTAAGCAGAGTCTCCTTGACCCCTTCTAAAGGATGTTGTAGAGGGATTCCTGTTTAGGTCGAGGTTGGACTAAATGGTCTCTGGGGGCCTTTCCAAATATGAGATTCTGAAAAACTACAAAGTCTGAGAAAAGAGGTTTTGCCAGGCATACAGCGACATAAGCAGAGAAGCAGGAATACCAGATGAGGTTGGCCTTCTTGAGGCTTGCCAGAGGTCCAGAGGATTTTGCATGGCCTTAGTAGCCACAGGGATGATAGCAGGAGAAAGGACCATATGTATTCCAACCTAAATATTGAGGGATTTCCCATGGGGATTTCAGTGGCAGAGATGGTGGTGCTGGTGGAGTGGGCTAAGGGTGTGGTGTTGAGTGTTGATGAGTAAAAGATCTGACTGAAAGGGTCTCTTTTCTATGCTGGCTTGGCGTGGTTGTGGGTCTGACCAGCAGAGGAATTGGCAACATGTTGATTAGCCCTAGGCATGTTGTTAGGAAGTCTGATGAAAGAGCAGTAAAATGAACGTTAAGGAAGAAACCAGCAGCTAGAAGTGGGTCCAGGTGATAGTAACAACTCATCCAAGAAGGAGCCTGCTCTCAGCTTTGTGGAGAAACCAGAGGCAGAGATAGTGAGGCAAGAAGATGGAGCCAGGAGTAGGGATCCAGGCAGGATGCAGCCTTCGTAGTGAGAGTAGTTGTTCAGGGAGTGTTTCCTCCCCAGCTGGGAGGGAGCTGGTATCTCTGTGTATGGAGAGGAGGATGGCATTTCCCCTCTATCTCAAATGAGATCATATTTGTGAAGGGCTTAGCACAGTGCCTGGAACAGGCTTAATAAATCCTGGTTCCCATCTCTCCTGGTCTGTTGGTAGATGAGGAGCCTAAGTCCTATTTGTGTATATAAAGCCTTACACTGAGCCTGGGGTAGGCTGGTTAGAACCACATTGTAGGAAGTCTTTGTCACTTAAGGGAAAGTAGATGCCCTCCCCTCAGTCTCTCTTAGGATAGGGGGTTTGAGGGACCCTCTCTCCATTCCTCTGCCTCCCTGGGAGCTATTGCAGTTCTGTCCTGGGTGAGTGCATTACCACTGAGCCAGGCCCAGAGGCAGAGCCTAAGCTAGTGAGAATGGCCTCTAAGGGACCGGGTTTGGGTGTGTCCTCCCCATCTGCCCCCATTTCTGCCCTGAAGTCCATTGCTACTATGCCTTGAGTCACGGCAGCAATTCTCCACTCCTCCCATTATGACTGAGTCTTAACCTGAAGTTTTCCTATACTTCACCAAGCCGTGTAAGCTGTATGACAATAACTCCACAACCATGGAGCACCCAAGCCCTCCAGGGGTGGGAAACCCATGACCTTGAGGCCACATGTGACCCTCTGGGTCCTCAAAGGCAGACCTTTGAATCCAAACTTCACAAAACAAATCTTTTTATTAAGGGGATTTTTTCTGAAGTTTAGATTCAGTCAAAGGGCTGCAGTTGAGGATCCAGAGGGCCACATGTGGCCTCGAGGCCACAGGTTCCCCACTCCTACTCCAGATCTTCCGCCATCAGACACCAGGTCTTTCCTAGAGCCTAGACACCAGGTCTTTCCTTTTTTGGAATCTGCCCTGAATGCAGAACCTCCAACACCAGACTTCCTGCCATTAAGACTTCATTCCGGAGTTAGGCCTCTGACATGTAGCCACACCAGGAACAAAGCACATGGTCTATATCTAGGTATATATTCTATATAATCTTATCTGTGTGATTTCTCTCTATCTTGAGATGAGTTCTGTTGAGAGAATAGGGAGAATTGTCTGATCCTACCCTTAGGAACTGATGAAAATGGGAGCTAATAACATCACTCAAAAAGATCCCAGAGAGAAGGCCCAGGTCAGGATGTAGGGATTATTCCTTTCATTCCCCTCACTCCCGACTCAGGGTCAGGAGAAGGAGGGAACATCGTCCTTGCTCCCCACTGATGCTTACAGACCGTTCTGTTACTATTCCTCAATACATTTTCACTTTTGAAGTCTATCATCCTCTCCCCATCCTTGCTGTGATAGCTTACAGACCTTCAGCCTCTTCTTCAGTCATGTCTTCCTTTGTACCACATCCCCTCATGTCAACCTTGGGGTCTTCAATTTCATGTAGATTATCTCTAATATTTCAAGTAAGCAGTGTCCCAAAGCCAATGACCTTTTCTATGCCTTTGTAGACATACATCTCTATGGTCATAAAAAGCCAACACTGTCTCATAAAACTGCCTGAGCTCCAGGATCCTTTGAAATTCCGTAATGGCCACCATCTCTGATCCTTCCATCTCTTCCTTCACTCAAAAAACCCTGCTTTTTGCTCTCATCGCTCCTGGGACCTTGTCTTCCAATGCATCCGTCCTGTTCTAGCTTCATTTGCTTCCATTGTCTGCCACTTAAAGGATTCATTAGCCACTCTCTAAGAATCCCTCATTATCAGGACTGTTGGCTATTCCTGGGCTGATCATCCTTAACCCAAGATAACCCCCACCACCTGATTCTTCTGAAAAACCACAAAGTCCTGCTGATTTCACCCAATTAGGAATTTTTACAGTGTCCCCTCAGCTGTGGCCTCTGTGCTGCTCAATAGTCCTTTGTTCTTACTGATGCCATAGCTGGTTTTCCATAATGACTGTCCCAAGCCTCTTCTCTCTTCTCCAGCCTCCTTCTAATATTATACATTCTTTCTTTTTAATTTTTTCCCAAGGAACTCAAATCACATTTAGCCATCCTTGTAAGGCTGGGATTTTTAATCTCTGTTTTGCAGACTGAAACAAGGTGACCTATAGGGCCAGAATGAGCAAAGATAACTACAGCTTTGTCCCTAGTACTGCTAAATTTGGAGGGTGCTGAATTCAGAGAACCAAAAACCATGCCTTCCCATGGCAGGCACAAGGGGAGTGTCTTCAAGTCCACGTGGATGGAGAGTGACAAGTCCATGTGGGTGCTTGCCATAGTCACTGCTGCTGGGGGCCCCCCATTGTCCCCTCACCAGGAGCTGAGAGAAACTGAAGATGAGCATCTCTTTCCATTTGCTGCTGGCCCAAACCAAAGTTACCTTCTAGTCAAGAGGAAGATGACAGGTGGTAGTAGGTGATCCCCAAACCTTTAAGCCTCTGTGTTAGGCTGTATTAGGTATGTGAATGGAATGCAGGGGGAGGAAGGCAATAAAAGAAAAAAAGGAGGTGGGGGGGCAGGAAGTATGGAGTTTATCTCTACCAAGAATGCCATTTCAGCCATCTGTCCTGCCCTGCCCCGCTTTTGGGGAGGCAGGCTTGAACTAAGTGGGATGGGGGAAGATCTAAGGACTCATGATACCTTATGTAACTTTTCATGTGTATTGGTAAAGGAGGAAAAAGTGGAAGAAGGGTATCTTGGTGATGTGAGATAAGGAGGACAACTTACGGTGAATGGCCTCAATTTTGGGGGGGAAGTATGAGGCCAGGTTCTCAGCTGAGGACATTAAGTGGTAGGGATCTTGACAACTCTGTCAAATGAGATAATGTATGTGAAGCACTTTGTATACCTTAGAGCACAATATACGTGTCCGCCATTATTGCTGCTGTTGTTATATCTCATTTCCCCTGAAGAGCAGAGACAGAATGGGGAAAAGCCAAGTAGAAGGGAAGATGTCAGAGATAAAGCATCCAACTGAGTGCCATAGTGGCTTGACCACTTTTGTCAGAGAAAAAAGGGACATATGCTTGGAACTGAGGACATAGCCACCCATCCTATCCAGCCTTAAAAGGGTCTGAGCCATTTCCTTGCAGCTAGACATCCTAAAAGAATGAGGAGGTGGATGCCAGAGGCCGCAGAGACTATGTAGGAGCAGCCTTGCCCAATGTTGGTGGAAATAAAGAAAGACAGGTGCCGGTTCTCTCCTAACACCCTTCCTCCTTTGAGACTCTAGACTGGCCACTCAGCCTAACTCTAACTAAGCAAGAATTATTTCTTGGAATAGCAAGCTATCAGTCTATTTCATGAGCTCCTCTCTAGCAATAGTTTTGGCCTGGACTCTTCATCTCTACCCCTGCCCACTCACCCTCCATCCCGAAAAGTACCTTTCCTATCTATAACACGAGGCGCCACAATTCTTAGCCACGGCTTTTATGGCTTAGACTGTGTCAGTACTAGAATCTGAGCCCAGGCCACCATGGCACTTGGACAGCACTCCCTTCCACTTGACTTTTTGCCCATTCTGTCTCTGCTCTTCAGGGAAATGAGATACAACAGCAACAATGATGGTGGGCGTGTATATAGCGCTCTAAGGTTTACAAAACGCTTAACGTATATTATCTCATTTTACATAATTGTCAGGATCCCCACCACATAATGTTCTCATCTGAAAACCTGACTTCATATTTCCCTGAAAAAATCGAGGCCATTTCCCTTAAGTTCTCTTTTCTTCCCTCCTCCTCATGTCACATCACCAAGACAACTTTCTTCTACTTTCTCCTCCTTCACTTACTACATAGGAAGAGGCAGTCCTCCTTCCTGCCGCTGTCCCCTCTCCATCCACAAATGATTCCATCCTATCCCTTCCCCACCAAATTGGCCTCTTCCTCATCCCCTCTCTGTCACTTATCTCCAATCTCTGTCTACCAACTGCTTCCCTCCTGCCTCCCCCAACCTTAAAACAACAACAACAAAACTACTAGACTTACCCATTCCCACTAGCTACCATCCAGTATCTGTGCTGCCTGTTGGGGTTAATCTAGAGAAGGCTGTCTGTAACGGATGCCTCCATTTTCTTTCCTCTCACTCCCTTAACTCCAGCTTCCAAACCTACCACTCAACTGAAACTGCCCTTTCTAAAGTCACCAGTGAGTTCTCAGTCACCATTCAGTCCTCATCCTCGACCTCTGCGCAGCATTTGGCACGGTTTTTGTCACATTTCTCTCTTGGTGCTCCTACCTGTCTGACCATTCCTTCTCAGTCTCTTTTGCTGAATCTTCAATAAGGCCACACCCACTCATCTTGGGTGTTCCCCAGGGCTCTTCCCCCGGCCCTTCCTTTTCTCCCTGTGTGCTATTTCACTTGATTATCATTTCAGCTTCCAGGGCTTCAACTGTCATCTCTGTGCAGATTTGTCTGTCCAGCCCTACTCCCTCTTGAGCTCCAGTCATGAATCTGCAGTTGCCTGTTGGACATCTTGTTCTGGATTTCATGTAGTCAACTTAAACTCAACCAAAACTAAAGCCATTATCTCTCCCCTCAACTTCACTAATACTGTGGTGGGAACTGCCATCTTTCCAGTCATCCGAGCTCACAAGCCAGTGTCGTCACTGATGCCCCCCGTCCAGTCTGTTGCAAGGCCTGCTGATTGTACCTTTGTAATGTCTCTCCTATGCCCCCATCTCTCCTCTGACACTGCAGTAACCCTGGTGCAAGTCTTTACTATCTCATACCTGGACTTTTGATTGCAAGAGCCGGTTCCCTGCTTCTAATCTTCCCATCCTCCATTCAGCTGCCAAAGTGATTTTCCTGAAGTGCAAGTTAGATCATGTGTCTTTCCCCCCTCCCACCTCTGCTTCTCTAACGCTGCAGTTCATTGTGTCTCGCTGGCTCCCCATTGTCTCCATCATCAAATACAGAGCCCTCTGTTTGGCTTTTAAAGCCCATCATAACCTGCTCCTTTCCTACATTTCCAAGATCCTTACACTTCTCTGCAATCCAGGAATGCTGGCCTCCTCGCTCTTCCTAGAATGAGATACATTATCTTGGTGACCCCCATGCCTGGTCATCTCTGGCTTCTGACTTTCCTGGCTTCCTTCCTGGCTAAAATCCTGCCTTCTGCAAGAAGCCTTTGCTGGTCCCCCCAGTGCCTTCCCTCTGGATTATCTCCAGTATATCTTGAAAACAGCTTGTTTGTACATAGTTATTCACATGTTGTCTCCCCATTAGACTGTAAGCTCCTTGAGGGCAGGGCCTATCTTTTATTTTATCTTGTTTTATTTTCATTTCTCTAGCACCTAAGACAGGGCCTGGGACATAGCAGGGATTTCATAAGTACTTGTTGATCGACTGCCGGACGACCAGTCCCTGAAAGAGAGGGGACTAATGGAAACCCTAGGATGATTCCTCTTCTTCCTGCCCTTCTGTGCTCTGTCCTGCTCAGGGTTGTCTGTACTAGGCTGATGCTCCTGAAGCATGCACAATGTGGCACGAGCCAGAAACGCTGCCAAACGCCTGTGAATTTTAATGGCCTGTTTTCATTAGCCTTGTGTGAAATCACCTGTCTCTGTGTTGTTACCCAACTTAATTGTCAGTTATGATGATTAAGTGTAGCTTTCACTGTGATCACTGGTAATCATTAGTATTATCTCTGTAGCTGAACGTAGGGAAAAATAAATTCAGAACAGAAAAAAAAAAGATGCCAAGTCAAATATTATGACAGCAATGAACAATGTGACATTGTCCTCATGTAGAATAGACCAAACAGAAATGTTTGCTCGATCTGCGGCTCTGGCTCTGGGGTGAGGTGGAATGGGGTGGGCTGATGATACAGGGGAAGGAAGGAGATGGTAAAACTCAGGAGACCCGGGTTCTAGTCCCAGCTTCACCACCTACTAGTCATAAGGTGTTGAACCTGAAGTATTGTGGTGTGATGAAAAGGACTGAAAGATACTGGAGTGAAAGGTCTCGGATTCAAATCCCATCTCTGATTCTATTTCCCAGGCCTCAGTTTCCTCATGTGTCAAACGAGATGATCAGACTAGATAGTTTCCGAGGTCCCTTCAAACTCTAAACGGATGACCCCGAGACAAGGTAATCTCTCTGAACGTCAGTTTTCTCATCTATAAAATAGAGGCAATAATAATTGAGTCTCATATGTGTGAAAATCCTTTGAAACATATGTGTTAGATAGATATTATTATTTGTGTTAGGTATTATTTTCTCCCTCTTTCTAGAGCTTGGTTTTCTAGCATGAGAGAGGAGGTCATGATCCTTACCTCAAACTCATGGTGAAATGGGCAGATGAGAACAGTTTTTTCCAGTGGCCGTGAAGGCAGCTGAAGCAGGCACCTTGGTCTGACATCACAGATGCCAAGGTCATCTACTGCATCCTGGGCCATCACCAGTCATCTTGGCTTTTGTCTTGCCACTGGACTTCAGTGATTCTGGAAAAGAGAGTAAGGCTGATGATGGCTTTGTACCCCTCTGCCTCACTTTAATCCAATTCAAGACATCACCTCATGATGTCATTGGTCCTCCTTGAAAACAAGAATGAACAACCTTTAGAGATGTTGTGCCCTATAGTCACTTATAAGCAATGGTCACCTGTGAGGGTAATTGGGATGGTTAACATCTCCAAAGGGCTTGGAGCATCTGTGAGGAGAGGCTCTAGCTAGGTGTTCTAGCGGGGAAAACCCGAGTCATTTTTTTTTTCAGTAAGTCTAGAAAACCTCATGACCTGACAACTTATGATTTTTCTTCATTTGTATTAACACTTAAAAGTTTTAAGCACTGTCTTTATTCCCGTTTGCTTTGTAAGGGGGTGACAGGGAAATTCCCTGATGAATTTGGTGAGAGCCTTTGTTTGGAATCTTTGACTATCCACACTTCTCCTGTGTAGAGTATATGGATAGGTCCATTGGAACCCTGTTAAAAAAAAACAACAACAACAACAAAAAACAGAAGCCAACCCCTGATTATGCCTTCAGTGACTGGGGCTACCTCCTACATGAATTGACTGGTGTGGAGGTATCCTGTGGGGCCTCATAGAGGATGGGTTTCAGTGACTAATGCTGCCCTCAAAATGGAGAGTTGACTTGCTCTCTTGGTTAGAAGGACTTTTTTGGGAGGACTCATCTTGGTTTATAAAAGTGAGCCAGCATGGCTAAACAAGTTGTGCTGTAAGAAATGTTATGCACTTTCCCCCTTTAGACCAAAAGGCATGTATGTAGCTAGGTGACACAGTGGATTGAGTACTGGGCACGGAGTTAGGAAGACCTGAGTTCAGATCTGACCTCAGACACTTACTAGCTGTATGACCTTGGGCAAGTCACTTAACCTCCATTTGCCTAAGTTTCCTCATTTGTAAAATGGGTACACACTGGAGAAGGAAATGGCAAAGCACTCCAGTATCTTTGCCAAGAAAACCCCAAAGGCGCTCATGGAGAGTCAGACAAGACTAAAATAACTGAACAACTAGCTTTCAAGTGATTTAGTGAAATGTCTGGATGTCTGGTGATGACACTGACTGGCCCTCATATGTTTCTAGTTTGTTGCAAGAATACTCTGGGGGATGTCAACAACTCCCTATAGTTCAGGTATTCTAATGGCCTGAAGCCTGTCAGCTGAGAGGGACAGCGACTTGTGGGTGACAAGAGCCAAAAAGAGAGCCAGCCACAAAACCCATGGTCCTAGAGGTTTATTAAAAAATGCACAAAGTCTAAATGTCTAAAAATGCATCATCTAAAATTAGCCTCCCCTCTCACCCACTTCATTATTCTATCCTTCTGGTTCAACCTCAGTAACATCCTTGATGCTTCTATCCCCCTCACTCCCATCTCTATATTTGATCCACTTCTGAGTCTTACTGATGTTAACTTCACCTAGAATTTTATCTCCTTGTCACCATCTGCATGGCCAGAACACTCATCTGGACTACTATAAAAGCCTCCTAATCAGTATCCCTACTTCTACTCTCTCCTCTCTCCAATACATCCTCCCCATGTCTGCTGAATTAATATTCCTAAGATACACGTTTGACTATTTCACTCCTCTGCTCAAAAACTTCAGGTGGCTCCCTACTAACTCTGGGACAAAATATACTGCCCAACATTTAAAGCCCACCACAATCTTACTCCAATACTCCTTTCCAGATGTGCATCATAAGACTCCCATTCACGTACTTTACATTCCAAACAAAATGGCCTAATTGCTGTTCCTTAAATGTTTGTTGAAGATTACATTCTCCATCACCATCACCATTGCACAGTCCTACCAGAGACAACATGGACAGAAGAAGAAATCAAGTAAAACGTTTGGGACAGATCACAAGCTTGTCATACAGGTATGATATTATAGTTATGGAGGACTTGACCTATCTGGATATCTATTAAAGTTAACTCTGCCCCACAGACACACACACACACACACACACACACACACACACACACACAGTAGCTACAGTGTTTTGTTTGTTTTTTTACTTACCTCAATGATATCACTCTTCAGAAAGTATTAGCAGTGACAAAGCAACATTATTTGGACCTGATTCTAAACAAGTAGGAAGGTGGGAACTGTGGGTGGAATTTACCATTCCATCTTAATAGTTTTAAATAGAGGATAAGAAAATAAGTAGACGTCATCTGACATGCATCCTAAAACGAAATGTGTGATGTATCCTAATCAAGTCAATGGTAAACAACGAAGGGAAAAATAACTCCTGTAGTCTTCCAGGAAGAAGAGAGGCTGCAGCAGAATGGATGAGGAAGCAAAGGGAGAGAATGAAATGGGGAAGTCTCCATGCAATGGAGGGAAATGATCTCTCTGAAGAATGCTCCCATGGAGGAAGAGAAGGATTCTATAATGAGAGATCCTCACTGGACAACATCCTGCTTCAGGAGAAGCGGAATCAACTCCTGGGGGCAACTGACATCAAGAAGGGGTGGGGGAAATGGATGGACCCAGAGACTATATTTCATTATAAATGGGAAAAGGGATTATTGGGAAGGCAGAGGGTAGTAATGAACCGTACAATCAAGGGCACAGGACAATTTCTACAATGGGAACCACTTCAATCAACTCAGCCTCTTCCAGGAATTGATATCTCTAAGAGTAAGGCACAACAGAAAAAGGGAGAAGAGGGCCAATAACATGGGAACTGTTTAGAAGAGGGAACTCAAAATAAAAACTTAAGAAACTTTAATTCTATGAAGAATGTAGAAATAAAACAATAAGTATATGAGTATAGAATCAACAGAAAGAAAAAGAAATAGTGAAGAGAATGAGGGAAAGAATTCTTTTTTAAAGGAAAATAATACAGAAAATGACATTTTAAAATGAACAAAACAAAATGAAGGAGAGAGAAGAAGGGGGGGCTTTATTTAACTGATAGAAAAATTGAAGGAGAAGAAGTTGATAACTAGATAAAAGGAAGAAAAGGAGAGCTGGTGAGTTAAGCAAAACTCTAAAACTAGAGAAAAGAGTAACAGAGTAAAAAAGAAGGGAAGGGTCTTAAGGGAGAGGGGAAGAGAGTCAGTGGGCACAGGTTTGCCTTAAAGTAGATTATATATAGAATATAATTATTGTATATATCATATGATAATTCTATTCTATTAAATATATAAAAAGTTGCCCATTGATCGAGGAATGTCTGAACAAATTGTGGTATACATGATGAACACAAAGAAATATGGAAAGATTTATGTGAATTGATGCCAAATGAAGTAAGCACAGTCAAGAAGATGATGTGCAATGCCTACAATAGTGGCAATGGAAAGAACAACCTTGGTTGGTTGGTTATTGCCCATCAAGACTAAATGACATCATTATGTGGGGTCAAGGTACGGTGGTTGATCAGACCAATAAGATCTTGGAAGCTTCCACCACAGCTTGGGCCCAAATAGTCCGCATGAATATTTATTTGGAAGGGATTCTCTAAATTTGTGCATCTCATGTTTCTTTTGATCTATTGTAATTCTGCTTTGCTCATAGAGCAAAGAACCTTCTCTGATGTGGGCACATCATATTGGGTGGTGCTGTGCCATCGTCTCCCATGTCTCACAATTCCAAAGTCCTTCAGAGAGACCTTGAGAGTGTCCTTGTATCACTTCTTCTGACCTCCATCTGAGTGCTTACTTTGTGTGAGTTCTCCATAAAGTAGTCTTTTAGGCAAATGTACATTTGGCATTCAAACAACATGCTCAGCCTGTCAGAGTTGTGCCCTCTGCAGTAGAGTTAAATGCTTGGCAGTTCAGCTGGAGAAAGGACTTCAGTGTTGGGTGCCTTATCTTGCCAGGGATCTTCAGAATCTTCCTATGACAGTTCAAATGGAAGCGATTCAGTTTCCTGGCACGGCACTGGTAAAACGTCTAGGTTTCACAGGCATACACCAGTGAGTTTATCACTCTGTAGGTAGGCTTTCAGTCTGGTAGTCAGTCTTCTCTCCCACACTTTCCTTTAGAGCCTCCCAAACACTGAGCTAACTCTGGCAATGTGTGCTTCAACTTCATTATCTGTCTGTACATCCCTTGAAAGTATCCTGCCGAGGTAAGTGAATTTATCCACAGCATTAAAAATTTCTCCATTTGCTGTAACTGATGGTTCCATGTATGACTGGTGTGGTATTGGCTCATGGAGAAACTCTGTTTTCTTGGTACTAATTGTTAGGCCAAAATGAGCACAAGGACAGAGAACTGCTGCACTGACTGCACAATTATCTGCAAACAAAAAATTCATGCACCAATTCTCCCTCTACTTTAGTCTTGGCTTGTAGCCAGTTGTTTACCGTAAGTGTGGTAGCTGACCTTGATGCCATTTTCATCCCTTCTGAAGGCATCTGACAACATCACTGAAAGCATCATGCTAAAACAGATGGAAGGAAGCACACAGCCCTGCTTCACTCTATTGGTGACTGGGAAAGGTCAAGAGCATCCATTATCCAGAACCTGTGTGAACATGCCATCTCGAGACTGATAGGATACTGATGAATATCTCTGGATAAGCAAATTTTTCCATAATCTTCCACAAGTCCTCGTGACTGCCAGTATCAAAGGCCTTGGTCAGATCGACAAACGTATACAGACATCTGTTCTGCACCTGGTATTTTTCCTGGAGTTGTTGGGCAGCAAATACCATATAAACTGGTCCTTGCCACTTTTTGAAGCCACACTAGCTCTTGGGTAGATGACTGTCTTCCAGTGAAGGATCAGCCTATTAAGGAGAACTCTGGCAAGAATCCTGCCATCAACGACTAAAAAAGATGCCCCATGATTGTCACAGGACAACCCTACTTCCCTTTCCTTTATAGAGATAGACAAAGGAGGCACCCTTGAACTCCTGGGAGATAACCTCCTCTTGCCACATAACCTGGAAAGTTTCTATTAGCTTTGGTATGAGTAGTGGACCCCCTGCCTTGTAAATCTCAGCTGGAATAGAATCAGTACCAGGTGATTGCTGATGACATGATGAAAATGTTAGGTAATCAGCAAACATGCTAATTGACACAATTAACAGCTTCATCAAAGTTTCAGGCTATAAAATAAACCTGAAAAAAATCAACATTATTTACATATAGTAATAAAATTCAAGAGGCAATAATAGAAAGGGAAATGCCATTCAAAATAACTACAAAATACATAAAATACTTGGGGATCAATTTACCAAAGAACATAAAATGCTTGTAGAGATTCAATTAAAAAGTACCCTTTAAAAAAAGAACAATAAATAACTGTAGGAATAGTCGATGCTCATGGCTGTGGAAAGCCAATACTATAAAAATAACAAAAATTACAAAAGGCCAAAGTTAATTTTCAGTTTTGATGCTAAACCAATCAAATTGTTAAATAGATATTTTACAGAACTTGAAAAAATAAAAAAATAATTTAAAAAAATGGAAGTTCTAGGATATAAAAAGAAATAATTTTTTAAAAAGTAAGGATGAAGTGAGAATAGTACTTCTAGATTTCAGACTATGTCATAAAGCAGCAACCATCAAAACCATTTGGTCTTGGTTAAAATATTGAGAAATCCCCTTCCCCCCACTCTCTAACTCTCCTTCCTTAAATCAGAGTTTGTAATGTAATGATTACGAATCACCAAATCCCCATTTCTGACAAATATAACACAAATAGTCAATATACATTTGTCCTATAGCTCTTAAACAGTTCTTTGATTCAGGGTTTCCGAGATAAAAGCTTCAAAGTTCTAAAAATGGTAATATGCTGGTTAGCTGCATACTATGCATTGTCGCCATCTTTTCCGTCAGTAAGTACTTACACTTTGGAAGAGCTACTTTGACTCAGGTCCACTCAGAACTTCTGCTGCTTTTCATACACTCTTATCTGAGGGGATACTTTTCTCTAAGGTCCTTTTATAATTGTCTATATTTCTCCTTGAGCTGCTTTTCTCTTTCCTGTTGCCCTTTTTAGTAAATAAAACATTCACAGAGAAAGGGGCAATACCTTACAAATGAATGAAAATAATTTATTAATAACAATAGACAATGAGACAGTCTCTATCCTCAAGAAGATCACATTGCCTCACAGCTCTTCACACTCATCCATCTTTTATCCAATGGTCAAAATGATTTTCCTAAAGCATCGATTTAACCATGTTATTCTGTCTCCTCTAATCAATAAACTCCAGTGGTTCCCTATTACCTCTGTGATTCAATAAAAATAACAAATAAATACTTTTTTATATACATATCTCTCCCATTAGAATGGAAGCTCCTTGAGGGAGCATCTTTGTTTTGTTTTTGTCTCCTGTACTGGGAACATAGTGAGCATTTAAATAAGTGTTTGTCAGTTAATTGAACGATTGATTGCATGTGAAATGTCATTGCTTTAAAGCATACATGGGATGAAATCAGTGCTGTGCTGTACCTGATCTGTTCATGGTATCCTTTAGCAGCATCTGTTGAGACCCAGTCATTAGCTGTATTTGAGTTATATCCTGAAATTTCCCAGAGGTGATTCCAAGGAAGGGAAATAAAACCAAAGAACTGTGATTTTTAGAGTGAATCCCCCAAACTGAACTGAGTCACTGTAAGCCCAGAACCTGGGGGTACTGGACTCTAGTCCAGAAGTGATGCTTACATTCAGAAATAAGGCCATAGCGAGTGAGGGGCAGAGGTGAGATCAAAATGCCCAACTCTTGAGTTGTCAGTCAGCTATATAATTCTGTCTCTCATCCAGGAAAAATAAAATGATGGCGGCGGGGTGGTGCTGTGGACCTGAGGCAGGAAGAAACTGACTCAAATCTGCATCAGACACTAGCTGTGTGACCCTTGGCAAGTCACTTAACCCTGTTTCCCTCAGTTTCCTTGTCTGTAAAAAGCTAGAGGAGGAAATGGCAAACCCTTCTAGTGTCTTTGCCAAGAAAACCGAAAAAGAGGTCATGAAGAATCAGACACGACTGAAATGACTGAACAACAACAACTAGTTAGAAGTAAAGAAGAAAGTTATTGGTTTGAATTAGCTAGTATCATACCAGATATGCCTATACTAGGTGGTATAGTAGATAGAATGCTGGACCCCAAAGTCAGGAAAACCTGGGCTCTAATCTAGCCTCAAGCACTTATTAATTATGTGGTCTGGGGCAAGTAACTTCATCTCTGCCTGCTTCAGTTTCCTCATTGGTGAAATGGGGATAATAATAGCACCTACCTTCTAGGGTTTTTGTAAAGCTCACATGAGGTCCTATCTGTAAAGTGTTTTGAAAAACTTTAAAATTACAATTTAAATGCTCGCTCTTGTTATTAGTAAACTTAACAGACTTTAGAGTTCCCAAAGTGCTTTCCTTTGGTTCTGGTGGCATCCCTCTTTAGTGCCTAGCATAGTACCTGGCATGCCATAGTTGAGTAATAAATATTGTTTGATTGATTGGCAGTTACACAGTTAATAAATTACAGAGCTGAGACTCCAGCTCAGCTCTCCTGACTCCAAGGCCAATGTTCCTTCCAATGTACTTATATCTAACCGCAGGCATGAAGCGTAATGTACATCGTGGTGAGGATGATTCACTGCTTAGATGGGCAATTCTGAAAGGAATCAATTGAGTTATCCTGGGTGTGCTTTTTTTTAAACGTGGCCATTCCCACGCAAACATACATATTCATCATTTTTATGAGCAGAAAATCTACTCCCGAAAGGCAGATGTTTTTGAAATGAATGGCAAGCCTTTGCAAAGGAATCCCACAGACTGTCCTCACTTGAGTGAATGTGCTCTGACATCAGTGTATCCTAGGCATTTGCTTTCTTCTTTTTCTGATTTGGTTTTATTATTAATCTATTCATTATGTTTATTGACTCTGTCCATTATTTGGGAACCTCAGTGCATATTTATAAAGACAATAAAAAGAGACAGCCTCTCTTATAATGGCTGACAGTCTAGTGAACATCCAAGAAAGAGGGGCAGCCTCTCTCTTCCTGTTACTTTCTTTGACTGGGTTAACCTGGGGCTGCTAAACTGGCCATTTTGACTAAATCAACAAGCTAATTTGACCAGGAAATTTAACTAAGCAACCAGCTGGACAGAGTTCTGGATATTCCCTCTCCCCAACTCCATTCTTCCCCAATACACATATACACATGCATATAATATGTTCACATGTGTATATTATGCATATTATATATATGTGTATGTATATATATATATATATATATATATACTACACACACACACACACACACACACACACACACAATTTAACAGTGGTATAGTGGAAAGAACCTTGAGTTTTAGTCTTTTCCACCACTCAGTCAATCAACAAACATTTATTATGTGCCTACTATGGGCAAGGAATTGTACTAGACACTGGAGATATAAGTACAAAGAATGAAACAATCCCTGCTTGTGAGAGGCTTACATAGGGTAGACAGCAACTGCATATATAAAGGTATACAGAATAGATACAAGTCTATGCAGTGGATAGATGTAGGGATTGTGTTGCCCACTGTGTATATCCAGACCAGATATAGAAACATAAAGATCAGTGGCTTGTGGGGAGAGAGAAATTTAGGGAAACTTGATTCCTGCCTTGGGAGAAGCAGGAAAAAAAAAGGTTCATGAAGCTGGCAGCTCTGTTCTCCTCTGAGAGGGGGTAATATCAGGTTATATCTCTTTTTATTCACTAAACAGTGCTTAGGAAGGGGCAAAATTTTTAATTTTAAGCTGTTTCTCTAACAGCTATCATCTAAGGGGGAAGGTAAACCAAACTAATACCTGCAGACTTGACTCCTTCCCAGCAAATGCTAGTTACACGAAAGATCATCACAAATAGTAACTAGTGAGCAAATCAGTTTATTCAAGCAGAGAAACAGAAATCAGAGAAATTCTACAGATTAGAATATGCCAGAAAATATATGAGAGAATGAGCTCTTTACCTGAGAGTAGGATTTTACCAAGAAAATAGGATTGTAACCAAGAAAGAGACCCTCATTGCACTTAAGAGAGAATTCCCTGAAGTATCTAGAGATACAATCTAGAAATCAGGGACATTCTGAGTAGCTGACTTCCCCTATGTATTTCCTTCTTCAAAATCTTTTTTTCTCTCACTAGAATTGGTGGTCCCAAAGGAAGTCATACCCACCTATAATCCCTTCTTGAACAGGAATGAAGAATGTCTCTACCTTGCAAAGCTCTCATACCAACTCTTTCCCACAATATTATGTCAACATTATCTCCACCAATTAGGAGAGTCTTATGAAAAATGTTCTAGGGGGGCGGAGCCAAGATGGCGGAGTAGAAACAGCTAGTCCAAGCCTCTCTGCCCCCAGATTCTCCACAAACCATGTAAAAAAGGACTCTGAAAAACTTCTGGAGCCCCAGCACCCACAGAACGACACAGAGAAGCTAACCTCCCGCTGAGGACAGCCCAGCACCCTGCAGGAAGGACCAGCGCAGTGGTCTGGGAGCCGGCAGCGTGCAGAGCTCAGAGCGCAGGAGCGGAGCCGAGCCGAGCCCAGGTCCCCGTGAGCCAAGGTTTTAGCCCCAGGGCGGTAGGGCCAGCAGCCAGCTGGAGGAATCCCAGAACACCAGGAGCAGTGGCGACTCCAGAATTATCAATATAGACATGCCTAGGACAAAGTAAGAGGTTAGTGTCCTATGGACTTTGGGACCTGTATTTGGGGAATGCAGGAATAGCTCCCTCCCCTGGGGGCTAGAAGCAGCTGAGGAGACACGCCATTTTGTAGTTTTCATAGGCATTTCCGGCTCCCAGCCTACAAATCGTGGGGAGATCCAGCGATCAGTCTTGGGGGGTAATCGCTCTTGCTTTAACCTCCCTGGATCTGGATTGTAATCTAGGGTGGAAGTTGTGGGTGGGTTTACAGCTTGCCAGAAACGGAAGTTGCCCCCCACACGTTCGGGACGAAAATCCCTCTATCTGGCCTTAAAGCCATAGTGTGGCAACAAGCCCAAAAGTCAAGCAATTAAGTGGCAACATGCCAAGGCAAAGGAAACAGAAAAATGCAACCCTAGAATCCTATTTTGGGGGCATAGAGCAGGAAAAGGACTGTGAGGTCAGAAGTCCTGCTCCAAAAGCCCCAGGGGAAAACATGAGCGGGTTGCAGGCCATAGAGGACCTTAAGAAGGACTTTAAAAATCAACTAAGAGAAGTGGAGGAAAAATTGGAAAGAGAAATGAGAAGGATGCAGGAAAAGTATGAAATGAGGGTCAACAGCCTGACTGAGGAAAACAACACCTTAAAAAATAGACTAACTCAAATGGCAAAGGAGGCCCAAAAGGGCAATGAGGAGAAGAATGCCTTAAAAAGTCGAATTTGCCAGATGGAAAAAGAATCTCAAAAGTTCACTGAGGAGATTTATTCCTTCAGAGTTAGACTGGAGCAAATGGAAGCTAATGACTTTATGAGAAATCAAGATGCTGTTAAGCAGATCCAAACAAATGAAAGATTAGAAGGCAATGTGAAATATCTCATGGGAAAAACCACTGACCTGGAGAATAGATCCAGGAGAGACAATTTAAAAATTATTGGACTACCTGAAAGCCATGATCAAGGAAAGAACCTAGAAATCACCCTTCAAGAAATTCTCAAAGAAAACTGCCCTGATGTTTTAGATCCAGAGGGCAAAATAGAGATTGAAAGAATCTACCGATCACCTCCTGAAAAAGATCCCAAAAAGAAAACTCCCAGAAATATTACAGCCAGGTTCCAGAATCCCCAGATCAAGGAGAAAATACTACAAGTGGCCAGGAAGAAACAATTTCAATATTGTGGAAACACAATCAGAATAGCCCAGGACCTGGCAGCTTCTACACTGAGGGATGGAAGGGCATGGAATATGATATTCCAGAGGGCAAAAGAACTGGGAATGAACCCAAGGGTCACCTACCCAGCAAACTGAGTATTTTGTTTCAGGGGAAAATATGGTCATTCAGTGGAATAGAGGACTTTCAAGCATTCTTGAGGAAAAAACCAGAATTGAATAGAAAATTTGACATCCAGACACAAGAAGGAAGAGATGCCTGAGAAGGTAATCAGGAAAAGAAATCAAAAGGAACTTATCAAAGTTGAACTATTTACATTCCTATATGGAAAAGCAATAACTGTGACTGATGATATCTTTCTCACTATGAAAATAATGGAAGAAGGGGTGTGGTCATATGAATACATATGTGAATGTGTGTGTATATGGTTACAGTTATATATGGATAGAGGGCATAGGTTGAATTTGTTGGGAAGGGAGAATACTCAAGGGATGAAATTATGAGGTGAGAGGAAAGTGGCAAGAGGAGATGGGGAGAGACAGGGTAGGGTAAACTATCCCATGTAGAAGAAGCAAGGGGAAGTGGTTGCAAAGGAGGGGGAGAATAAGGAAGGCTAAAAAGGCAAAACTACATTCACATTGAATTTGGTTCAGGGAGAAAATGACATACATACTAAATGGGACATCTCAACCTGCAGCAGAATAGGGGGAAGGGGGATGAGAGGAGGGATGATGGATGGGAGGGCATCCTTGGGGTGAGGGGAAGTTGGAAGTACCCACTATAGAAGAGGGACAGGATCATGTAGGGAATGGACCAGGTGGGGGGTGGGATGAGTGGGAGGGAATTATAAGCAGCCTTGTACAACATATCTACCATGATAATGTTTGGCATAGCTAGACATGTACAACATATACTGAATTACTTATCTCCCAAGAAGGAATGGGTGACAAGAGAGGAAGGAAATGGATCTGAAATTCGAGGTCGTAACATTAAATGTTTCAAATATATATATATAAATACTATTATTAATACTCTTTTGCCTATAATTGGGAGATAAGATGTGCAGGCATTGGGACACAAAGATTCATCTTCCTCTAATGGAAAAGTCGATGGGGTATGGGAGAAGGTATGGGAGAGAGCAGATTGGAGGAAGCGATATCTTGTGGGACTGCTATTCTGGGAGGTTGGGTAGGGGAATAATGGGGGGAAAATGATTGTAACTCAAAATCTGGCGGAAATGAATGATGTAAAACAGAAGTTAATAAAGTATTTGTTTTAAAAAAAATGTTCTAGGCTTGGCTGGAAACTTGGGTCACATAGATAAAAGACTTTCAGAACATGTAACAAATGAAATGGAGGAGACATTTTCTCCAGTTCCCACTCACTTGCCAAAGAAACCCCAAAATGTGCCCTAGAGGCACAACAATTTAGATGATTACACAGGAGAAAGAAATCAAATAGCTCAGGAGGTCTTATGAATGAATAATGTGAGAACATCCATCTTGAATACACTTATTCAGCACTCCTCCTTCAACAGCCTCTATACTCTGGTAAGGTACATAGCTAACCCAAAGTCTTGTGTTTTGGGATCTACGCAGGGATTTTTTCCCTTCTGTATAGACTCTGCTGGCACACCTCACCCCTGTCCTCCTCCCACCAACCTATTGCAACAAGCAACAGATATTAATTGTGTGTAGATATGTGAGGAAAAGTGTAGCTAGATGGTGCAGTAGATAGAATGCCAGGCCTGGAGTCAGGAAGACTCATCTTTGTGAGTTCAAATCTTGCCTTTGACACTTTCTGTATGATCTCGGCAAGTCACTTAACCCTGGTTGCCTCAGTTTCTTCATTTGTAAAATGAGCTGGAGAAATAAATGGCAAACCTCTTCAGTGTCTTTGCCAAGAAAATTCCAAATGGGTTATGGAGAGTCAGACACAACTGAAACAAGTGAACAACAATTACAATTGTGAGAAGAAAAAGGAAGGTGGGGGAGAATGTGACTTCCTTATGTCTGGGTTGGCACCTAGGTTAGGGAAACTCAAGGCTACAGAGACTCTACCTGTAATACCCACTTTGTCTTCCCCAAACCTTGCAAAAAGTGACAGTCAAAATTCAGTCCAGCCAGAGAACTAAAGAATGGAGGGGGTGGGGAAGGGGACCCCAGTGTGCATGGCTATATCATCCTAAAGGAAAGGGGGTTGGAATCTAGCTAGGATCAGAACTGTTCCACCAAAAGCAATTTGAGGCAAGGACCAACATAGGTGAAAAGTAAATTCCCCAATATGTAGAGAGGTTGAGACAGCCTTATGACACTACCCAAGTGTATAATCACCATCAATGGGGGGAGGAATCAGAAATTGAGTGGCAGAAAATATAAGATAAAAAAAGGCTAAAACCACCAAAAACTTCAAAAAGAGGAAAATGTACTTTAAAAACTAGAGCACAAATAGATAAACCAACAGAGGAGATACTGAAATTAGAAAGGTGAGTGCTAAAAAAATTTGAAAGATGATAAACTCTAAATAAATATTGTAACAAAAAAATCAAATTGAGCCAATACCGAATGAAACTCAAGAGAACATGGAAACAGAACAGAATGATGCAGAATTCTTCAAAAGAGAAATAATCATCTTTCTTTAAAATAGTATTTTATTTTTCCAATTACATGTTAAGACAACTTTAACATTCATTTAAAAAAATTTTGAGTTGCAAATTTTTCTCCTGCCATTCCTACTGTTCCTCCTCCCTAAAAATGGTAAACAATTTGATATAGATTATATATGCAATCATGTAAAACATTTCCAAATTAGTCGAAGGAACAGAACAAAAGGGAAACACTATGAAAAAATTAAGTGAATATAATATGTTTCAATCTGCATTCAGTCTCCATCAGTTCTTTCTCTAGATGTGGACAGAATTTTTCATTGAGTCTTTTGTTTTTCATAGTTTATCACACAATCATTGCACAATGTTGCTGTTATTGTGTACAATGTTCTCATGGTTCTGCTCATTTCATTTTGCATCAGTTCATGTCAGTCTTTCCAGGTTTTTCTGAAATCTGCCTGCTCATTATTTCTTATATAGCACAACAGTATTCCATTACATTCATATACCACAACTTGTTCAGCACTTCCCCAATTGATGGGTATCCTCTGAATGAGAAATGATCATCTTAAGATGTTTGAAGGAAACAAAATGTCAGATTTTATGGCTTCTGTAGTAGAAATAATTAGAAAAACAGGACAACTTGATTTTGTGAGTCTCTCTAAAGAAGTGAAAGAGAAAATAACAGATTGGGAATACAAATATACTGAAGCAATGGACTATCTGGGAGAAGAGAAACAAATGACTTTACCAGGAGAACAAATTATCTCTATATAAGCAAAAGCCATTGATCTCAAAGACAGAATACATAGAGACAAGTCAAGTATCGCAGGACTACCAGAAAAATATGACAAAATGATGAAAAACATGAACATGATTGTGCAGAAAATAATACAAGGAAATTGCCCAGAATTTCTAAATATAGAAAATATAGAATTTCTAAATATAGAAATATAGAAAACAAAGCACCAATCAAATAATTCACAGATTGCCTCCAGAAAACAAACAACTTTATGCTTCAAACTCCAAAAATCAATTCAGTGATTATATTGAACAATTCTAATGACAAATGGCAAATTCTGCAAGCAGCCAGGAGAAAGACTGTCAACTATAAAGAAATAACACAAGACTAAAAACCACAAAGGAGAATGGTATATTATACTACAAAAAACCAGAAGAGCTCAAGATGTAATGTGGTGCAAAATGACATGCCCTACAAACCTGAGCCTAATCATCAATGAAAAAAGATGGGCATTCAGGAAAATAGAAGCATTTGAATCATTCCTGAAAAACAAAATATCACACCAAAAAACAGATGTGAGCAGATGTAGAAAATATTTATTAAGCACCTGCTATGTGTCAGGCATTGTACTACATGCCAGGAGATAAAAATTAAAGCAAGCAAGAGGATGTCTTCCTCAAGAGTTTCCATTTTAATGGAGGGAAATAATACATAAATGGGAGCTAGGAAGTAGATGAGAAGGTGCATCTGAAGCAGTGTAGTATGGATATGGCTATGAAGAGGCATGGAGATCTAATTCTAAGCCAAAATAAGGTGAAAGCTCACCTGTCAGAGCCAGGGAACACAAGGGGAAGAGTACAAGGCTTCACTGGGTAGGGAGAGAAAAGAATTCAGGTAGCACGATAAGATGTCTGAGTAGTTAAACACATGGTAGTGTGGAAGAGGGGGCACTAGCAGTTTGGGGATCATTCACTAGCTATGTGATCTTGGGTAAGTAATTTCAACACTTTGGGACTCTATATTAATCAGTAAAATGAGGAGTTATGGGATTGTATCATTAATGCAATATGAGCAGTTGTTATGAATATGTATATATATATATACATATACATATATATATATATATATATATATATATATTTAAGGATTGGATCACATAGTATAATAAGCGCTCTTCATCCAAAACTAAACCTTGAGCCAAGAAAATAAAGCATAGCATTCACAATCCATAACAACATAGCAACTTATTACCAGGGTGGCCACATGGCCTTAAACAGACACAAAAAGTGTCCTTTTACCCCACAAGTACAGCCACAAGACCTAAAACAAAACATCATTCAGTATCATAACACTCAGTATGTCTTGTACAATCAGGGGTTCCCAGGCCAGGGTCTTCCCTAACACAGCACATCCTCAGGGGTAGCAGAGAACACAAAAAACTCCACTCCTAGGTCATAGTAGGTTAAAATCTTCTCAATCCAAACAGTGTCCAAGTAAAGTCCTCTTAGGGGTCTGTCCTTTCCACACTGCTGTTGTAGGCTCCCACATGGCACTTTCACACATGCTGTAATGAGCCAAATGAGTCTAATGAGCCAAAGAGTCCAAGTCCAAGACTGCTCCAGTCCCCGCTTCCAAGTCCTGAGGGGTGACTGGGCAACAAAGTCAATAGGGTGGGTCCCCATGGGTTATGGCACTTCTCCCATCCAACCGTAGACAACTCCACCCCTACCCATTCCAGAGGGACATAGCAGGAAAGCACACTCACTGCTCCTGCCTTGCTGCAAAATTTTCATCTTGACCTGGGGCTGAGTCCTGAGCTCCAGGGTTCCTCCTTCAGCAGGAGTTAACTATTAACTATTAACTTCAGCAGGTCCAGGGGCTGACCCCTCTCTGCTCCTGCCAGGGTCCAGATGCAGGCAGTTCCCTGATCCTGCTGCATGTCTTACCTCATGGGGGGAGGGACTGCTCTATTCTCTGCTCTTGCCTTGGTCCAGACCCAGCAGGTTCCAGGGGCCCCCTGCCCTGACCTTCTGTGGCCCACACAACCCCAACTCTGGGGCAGCTTGTCCTTCCCCAGCCTCACATGGGAAGGGGTCATTCTAGCCTGGGCTCTGGGCACAGGACACTTCCAGGGCCTCCACTCTTCTGACATAGTCTGGGGCAGTGTTACTCCAATCTGGGCTCTCTCTAGCAGAGCCTCCCTCACACTGCCTTGGCTCTGGCCATAGCCTTGGCCTTGGCTCTGAGAAGTTCAAAAGAAACTTCTCCCCTATATCCTTTATCTCTATAGGAGCTATAACCCTTTCCTGTACTCTGAGTTTCTCCTTTAGTGTAGGGAAATTCAAAAGGTACTTTTCCCATGTACCTTTTCCCTTCACTACAATACATCTAAAGTCTTCCTTCAGCTCATCAAATAATTCTGTCTCTCTTTTTTTTTTTTTTAACAGAAAATAAATATTTATTGTAAATAAATAGTGTTTGTTCCAAGACATAGTGCATGAAAATACCACCCCAACATACTGAGTGTTGGTGCCTGGTCCCTTCTGAAGCTCACCCCCTTCAAGGAATGAATGGGATGAGGTTTTGGTTTGGGGTTAGTGGAGGAAAAACCCTTGTGAAATGCAGGGCACGCACAGCACAAAGACAGAAAGGACAGACGCAGGGTCTAGCTCAAGCTGGGAGCCCAGGAGGCCTACACAGTCCAAACCCAGGGCTCTGGTTGTGATAAATGATAGTGCCAAGTAAGGACCATGTGCAAGGGCCTGGGGAGGGCTGTGTGTTCTCTGTTGTCCTGAAGGAGATGGAGAACACGTTCTGGAGGTTGGTCTAGAAGATGCTGCCGGGAGTGAGTCAAAGGGCCGGCCTCCCCTTGAGGCTAAGTCAGCACGTGCCTCTGGGGTACCAGGGGGCTGAGTCACCAGGGCTTGCCAGGCCACTTCAATGCTGCTGAAGGTGGTGAGTGTGATCACTTCGAGCGCCAGCTCTAAGCCGCAGAAAAGAAGCAGAATGGTGCTCATCACACTTCAAGGTGCAGAAGGTAGGTCTACAGCAGGAAGTAATAGGAAGCCATCATGGCGGATGGAAAGGTCATGGCCACGCTGATCCTGAGAGGCATCATTCTTTGACGTTCCCTTTTGTAGCAAAGACGATGCGGATGATTTCGATGACCGGGTAAAGGAAGAGCATGACCAG
The DNA here is from genome assembly GCA_011680675.1 of Gymnobelideus leadbeateri. NCBI lineage: Eukaryota > Metazoa > Chordata > Mammalia > Diprotodontia > Petauridae > Gymnobelideus > Gymnobelideus leadbeateri. Next base: position 103,478 of record WOXC01009398.1, read on the forward strand.
GTCAAGCACTAGGTTGGCTGTTGGGTAAGGAACAGGAGACCTTTGTACATGAACACAAAGAGCTCCAGCAGGAAGTAGGTGGCGCTGTACCAGCCATCGAGAAAGAGCAGAATCTCCGGGGAGATGGACAACAGCCGAGGCCTCTCGGTGCCCATGGAAAGTGCTGGCATGGCGCCCAGGCTCCTGGAGACCAGCACCCCGCCCTCCGGAAGTGAGGGGTGGGGCAGGGCCAATAATTCTGTCTCTTGAGCTGAGGGAATAATAAACATTCAAGCCCTCAGTTTCTAACATTTCTCCAGCTCTCTCACATGTGTTTTTTCCCTCCCTTTCCAGGGATAAATCAAACTGAATCTCCTGTAACCAGGCATCCACTGACAATAGCTTTTCAGTATCTTTTTCTCACAATAGTTAACTTTAACCAAACTACAACACAGGCTACCATAGATACAAAAAATAACACAATAACTGGGAACAATGGACAACTATCCCAGTCCCACTAAACCCTGTACTATCCTTTAGTTTGCACAGATCCTGCCGACTACGCCAAATGAATCCCAAATGACATTAGCGCACAGAAGGGCTACTAGCACAGGTTCACTCTTGATCTTGTCAGACAGAAAAGACTGCTTCAAAGGGGTTAATAATCTCACTTTATTCTATCCAGTCTTCTCAGAAGGATTGCTGAGTACCAGCTCCTACAGCATTCCCTAATTACCCTTCTTGCAGGGGCAAGAGAGAAGGGGGTGCCAGCTCCCCCTATGTCTCAATGGGATCAATCCTCTCAAGCCTCAGTGGGGGCCACTTGATGCAAACACAGCTTCCCCGCAAGCCTTGACAGGGGCCAGTCAAGGCACACACACACAGCATTCCAGCTTGTGCATTCAACCCCAAGTGTTCCCCACTCACTAACTAATGCCCACCTGCTATATACTTAAACTGCACTCCTACCTTTACAATCTAAACAGGCAACACCTGGCCCTTACAATCTACACAGGTTGTGGAGTGTGAGAACTAACATGTAACACCTGGGAGCAAGGGATTGTTATGGCCATGGATCCTGGGAAACTGAACTTTAAGAAATAATGACAAAAACCCCACATTGCTTACATTTACATTCTAATCCTACAGGATCCTGGCCTCTAAAATCTAATACTTGTCCCTTATAATCTACACAGGTGCCACTTTCAGAGGTTTCCAAATAGGTATTATACTTTGCGATTCTGTTCATGACACCAATTGCATGGTTTGAGCATCTGCTCTGAATATGTATATATATATATATTTAAGGATTGAATCGCATAGTATAATAAGCACTCTTCATTCAAAACCAAACCAGAACATTTATTCTGCACATAAGGACAATACAAAACAACATTACAAAAAGACAAAGCTCAACAAAATGATAGAAATATTTACGTACATCACCAGACTGAAAAAGTGTCAACATCTGCGTTCACGGGGACTTAATAATGGCTACCCAGAGTCCCATTCAGGAAATCCAATGGTTTCAGGTGAAGTGTCCTTCCCATTAGCGAGCCCCAAGGCAAAATATCAATCTCCTAGAGCATATACACTTTCTAATAGGCTCAGAGTCAGAAGGTGTGAGAGCCTATGTCACTCTGCATCTGACTGGCTGTGCACCAGGGTTCTAGGTGACTCAGCATAGGATGGGTTACAGCTGTGAACTGGGCCAGAGTTCAAAGGAGTAAGACAGCCGTGATTGATAAGGCAAAATGTCTGTGTTCTAAATTGTTTCCGTATGTTCTCAGAAGAGTGGCCAGCACTTCAAGGAAGAGGAATTATCCATATATACTTTTACCTTTAGACCTGGGAATGCAGCTCCTGTTCCTAGGAATAAAGGGAACATATGTAGTCACTTAGGCCTATAAATGTACAGAGAAGATCTTTATACCTTAGTAATCCTACAGTGATCTCTAAGGTATTTTAAAGCTTTAACATGATTTGATTTTTTATTTTTTAAAATAAAAACTTAATTGACCAAACTGATTGCTTTGTCACCTGTGGTCCAAGGGGGCCACTTCCCACAAAGGATTCCAGTTCACAAAAACTAAATTTAATCTGGGGGGAAACAGACCCTAACAACCAGGTTTGTTTGTGGGGTTTTCCCCCTACTCTCTCTGGCTTATTAATCCTCAGCCTGGAAGAAGACTCTGGGGAAAATCTCTTAATCAAAGCTTCTGTACGGCTCATGTCTAGCATCTACCCTGGATTAACAGAATCCCTTCTAGAAAGGTACTCATTATACAAAAGTCAGGAAGAGGACAACTATTTAGTTCTTCTAGTACAAAAGAAATGCCTAAAACACAAAAGACTCACAAGCACACATTGAAAAACACTTAAAACATGAAGCAGAACTCTGCTGTCCCATTTATACTCTTCAAAGAGGGAAAGACAGTTTTGTAAGAATGCCCAACATATATTTCACGTTCACTTTGGACCTTAACTTCCTGCATGAGTCACAAATATGGATCTCCTGGTAAGTCAGGTCAAGACTTGGGCTATCTCAGTTCTTTTAAGCACCAGCGTCCTCTGGTGGTGCACATTTTCTCCTAGAAACAATGGAGGTTGTTCCACAAAATAGTTACAAACAACCACTGAAAAGGTTGAAAAATTATAAAGAAGCTTGGCTAGAAAAAAGAGCTCCCAGTCCAGCCTTTTGCAGAGATGGGAGGTCCACAAGTGGTGTACATTGCACAGATTTTCAGACTTTTTCAACGTGCTGATTGATTTTTCCTCTTCTTTTTTTTTTTTAAATGCTATTTGTTATATAGGATATTTTTCTGGTAGGAGTAGGAATCCTGGGGGAAATTATGATGTAAAAAACTGAAAGATCAATAAAAAGGTTTTTTTTTCCTTCTTAAGATGCTATTTTGAAAATCCTAGCTCTTACTAAGTATTTAATTCTAGACCCCTCAAATTCATAAAATTATTGACAAAGTTGGAAACATCCATTTCCTAGAATTATTATTTGATGACCTGGACTCAGAGAAAGAAACACAGAACAGAAATGTCCGTCAGGGACTCGAAGTCAGGCTTGTGCAGGCAAAAATAGGTTCTTACCTCCATGTGTATGCAGCTGCCCTTACTGTCAGGGTGTGAGTACTGGGGAAGGGAGAGAAATGCCCTCCCTTCTCTCAGAGGTTTAAGGAAGACATGGTAATGGATGTTTCCCAATAAAAAGATCTTTTCAAAAGATACTTGAAACTAAAAAATAAATACATGAATTTTTTTTAAATTAAAAAAAAAAAGATACTGGAGGCTGTCTCTACTCAGATCCTTATAGCTCATTCCTTGGATGGCTCTTCTTGGTTTAGTTACTAATTCTCTTTGACACAGCCCCATGTCATGGGGCCCAGTAAAGATCCTTTAGCAAAAGGTTACTCTCAGAGGATTCTGGGAAGATGGTGGCGTAGCTAAGAAAACTTTAGGTTCTCCAAATTTAATACACACACACACACACACACACACACACACAAAACATTGCCCCAGAGCAGCAGAAATAAACATGGAGTAAAGCAATTGTCCTTTTAAGACAATTTGAAAAGACCCCAGGAAAGACCCTCCAGGGATTGAGGTTGGGCCTTCATGAAGTGCAAGCACCTCTAGGCCAACTCTGCAGAATCAACAAACAGCAAGCCCTGGAGGCAGCTAGCCCCAGCCTCAGAAACTTTCATTTGGTAGACAGCATCTGGGACTGATGACTGAGTAGGAGAAGATTGAAGAAGACCAAGGACAGTTGTGCTGACCAGATGCATCCTAGGCTGTGACTGTGGGGAGAAGGAGTGAGCACACACCTGGTGAGTACAGTAGTGAGGGGCAGGGACCCTGTTGGCTGTGGACACTGACAGGAGAGTAAAGTCCCTGGTTTCAGTTCCAGGGCAGAGAGAGCAGCTGTAGTTTGCAGGCACCAAAGGGAGCAAGATCATTTGTGGGACAGTGTGGCTGGGGCCCTAGCTGTGGCTTAGAGTGAAGAGGAGAACCCAAGAATGGGTCCCCCAAGACAGACCTCAGAAAATAAGAGTAAGAAGGACCTGAGACTTGAGGCATCATTCCCTATACCTCAGGGACTACAACTTGATTATCCTAATAGCTGCTAAAAATAAGAAATAAAAATAAAAATGAGTAAGCAAAGGAGAAAGAACCCAACCATAGATTACTATATGGATAGAGAAGATCTGGGATCATATTCAGAGGAAGATAATTGAGCTAAAAAAAGCCACTCTTTTTTCAATGAGAAATGTTAAATGGTCCCAAGCCCAAAAAGAGTTCTTGGAAGAACTTTAAAAAGACTTTAAAAATCAAATGAGAAAGGTTGAAGAAAAATTAAGAAAAAGAAATAAGAACAATTCAAGAAAATCAAGAAAATTATGAAAAGAAAGTCAACTAACTACAAATAATCAAAAACTTAAGGAAGAAAATAATTCCTTGAGAACTAGAATTGGGGGAAGGCAAGCTAATGATGTTTTAAGACACCAAAAAATCATAAAATAAAGTCAAAAGGATGAAAAAAAATAGAAGAGAAAGTGGAACATCTAATCAGAAAAACAAAAGCTCAAGGAGAATTTTCTGAATTTAGAAGACTTTTATACATATATACATATGTGAAATATTTGGAAATAGCTGGACTACCTGAAAATTATGATTAAAAAAAGAATCTTCATACAATATTAGAAGAAAGTATCAAGGAAAATTACCCTGAAGTTCTAGAACAAGAAGACAAAACAGAAATAGAAAAAAATCTACCAATCAGCACCTGAAAGAGATCCCACGAGGAAAATTTATAGGAATATCATAGCCAAGTTTCAAAGCTCCCAAGGAGAGCTTTGAGGAGAAAATATTGGAAGCAGCAAAAAAAAATAATTAAAATAGCATGGAACTACAATAAGGATTACATAAAACCTAGCAGCTACTATGTGGAAGGACCATAGGTCTTGGAATACTATATTCTATAGAGCAAAAGAGCTGGAATTGGGGCGGCTAGGTGGTGCAGTGAATAGCGCACTGGCCCTGGCATCAGGAGGACTTGAGTTCACTTAACATACACACAAAAAAACCTAGCCATGTGACCCTGGACAAGTCACTTAACCCCAATTGCCTTACCTTCCCCTCTCAAAAAGAAAAGAAAAGAGCTGGGATTATGACCAAGGGTAAATTACCCAGCAAATATAAGTATAATCCTGAATGAAAAAAAAAAAAGCATATAATAAACTGAAAGGCTTTCAGGTTTTGTGACAAAACCCCCAAAACTTATGGGAAAATTCAGCATTTAACATGCAGGAGAAGTATAAGGTAAACATTAAAGATCAATTTTATTTTTTATTTTATTTTGTTTTTGGGAGGGGAGGGCAATTAGGGTTAAGTGACTTGCCCAAGGTCACATGCTAGTAAGTGTTAAGTGTCTGAGGTCAAATTTGAACTCAGGTCCTCCTGACTCCAGGGCTGGTGCTCTATTCACTGTGCCACCTACCGGCCCCTAAAGATCAATTTTAAAAAGCTCAATAGGGTCAAATTGTTTACTTCTTATATATGAAAATCTTAGCAGTACTCAGGATTGTCCTCATTATTTGGGTAGTTTGTGAGAAAGGTTTGGGCTAAGCTGAGTATGATGGGGTTATTCTAAAAAAAAAATAAAACTGTGTAGGGAGAGATAAAAAAGGAGTCATTATCACACAAATGAGGCATAAAAGGAAAAATTGATACAGAAGAAGCTATTGGGGGGAGGGCAGGTAGTGCTGGAACCTTACTCTCATTGGGTATGGGTTAAAGAAAGAAATATATGTGTGTGTGTGTGTGTGTGTGTGTATACATATGTGTGTGTATGTATCTATGTATGTATAAAAGTCTTCTAAATTCAGAAAGAAATGAGGGCAAGGGGATAGGGTGGAGAAAGAGAATAAGGGAGGGACTCTTAGATGGGTGGGTAGGTTAAGGAATAGAAGGGCAAGGTAGCAGGTGGAAGTAAAGCAGAGGAATGAGGAGGGATAGGGTAAATAGGGTAAGAAAAATAGTGAGGAAAAATAAGAAGGAAGAAAATACACAAGTAATTGTAGCTCAGAAAAAATAATCACAAAGTTCATTTGGAAGAGCAAAAGGTCAGGAACTTCAAAGAAACCAGGAAAAGAAAAGATGTACAGGAAATAGATACAGCAGTATTGGACCTTAAGCTATATTATAAGGGAGAGAGAGCACTGTTAAAGTGTAAAGAGGATAATTTCAATTATTTTTTTTCTTTTTGCTTTTTGGAGGGTAATTGGGGTAATTGGGGTGGGGTTAACCCACCAATTGCCCAGGGTCACATGGTTAGTTTTTGTATTAAGTGTCTGAGGCCGGATTTGAACTCAGGTACTACTGACTCCTAGGGCCGATGCTCTATTCAATGCACCACCTAGCCTCCCCTCAATCCCTTTAAATTAAAATTTTCTCGTATAAATAAAATCTGTCTAGCCAAGAATAGAAGGAATGCAGAAAATTGAGACAAAACTTTCATAGACAATCTCTCAGTAGGATGTAATTGGGTTGCAATACAGGGTGTCCCTAAAATCTGGACACATAGAAAATCTCATTGACTGTGCATATTTTAAAGAAATGAAATGAATGAAATTTTAAAGAACATTTTATTTAATTAGCATAAATTTTAGCTGTGACAATTTCATATGGAATAAAAGCTTTCATTAGCTATTGGGGACTATTTTCCATATTAATGAGATTAATTTAATTTAATTAATTAATGAGATTTCCTATGTGTCTCCTATGTCTTTCTATGAAATCTCATTTATGCTAAGTAAATAAAATGTTGTTGAAGATTTCATTCATTTCATTTCTTGAAAATATGCAAAGTTAGTGAGATTCCCTGAGTCCAGACTTTAGGGACATCCTGTTGTATTGATGTGATGTAGGAAATGATGAGTTGGTTGATTCAGGGAAAACATCGAAAGACTTGAATATGTGTGTGTCTACAGATATCTTCGTATATGCATATATATCCAGGCTTAACTGTAGCTTTCTTTAGTGTAGGGGGAGGGGAAGAATAAAGTATAAAATGCACAGCAGAGAAAAAATGAAAACCCACAAGGAAGCAAAGAAAAGCTGGGCAGCTTTGAAAGCCACGTATATTATTTATTATTTAGATTTGCTTGAAATGGAAGTTTATTGTTTTATGTTGGATACTCTCTTATGGTCTGCTGTGTACATGGCAATGGTTTTTTTTCTTTTCTCATTTCGTATTTAAGTTTAAATTTTTTTTAAATTAAAAAAAAAAAACAATAGGCCACTACCTATGCACATCTCTACGGAAGCAGAACACATTTTCCAGTACCAGGTGTTTCTCTCCCTTTCTGTGTTTCTGTGTGTCTCTCCAAACCCAACAGAATGTAAGCTCCCAGATGGCCACGCCTGTGCATTGTTCTGTCTTTGTATTCCCAATGCCTTGCACATCTGTTGCTGTTCAGTACTTTTCGGTTATGCCTGACCCGACTCTTCCTGACCCCATTTAGGGTTTTCTTGGCAATTTGCTATTTCCTTCTCCACCTCATTTTACAGATGAGGAAACTGAGGCAAACAGTGTGAAGTGACTTGTCCGGGGTCTAGTAAAGGTCTGAGGCCAGATTTGAACTCAGGAAGATGAGTCTTCATGACCCCAGGCCCAGCATTCTGTCCCCTTCTCCACCTTGCTGTTTGCCTTGCCTGTAGGTAAACAATTAATAGATGCTTATTGGGCTGAATTGCACTCTTCTGGGGATTTTGTGTCATTTTCTCTTTGCCTCTACCTCTCTTCTTTGTCTCTTTCTATATTTGTTTTTCTCTCTCTCTCCCTCCTTCCCCTCTCCCTCTCCCCCCACCCGCCTCTTTCTGTCTGTTTCCTCTCTCTGTCTGTCTCTCTGTATCTGTCTCTTTCTCATGCATTCAAGCACTCCCTCCCTCCCCCATCACATACAAACACTCTCTCTCTCTCTCTCTCTCTCTCTCTCTCTCTCTCTCTCTCTCTCTCTCTCTCTCCCTTATGCACCAGGAAAAATGTAACGCATGATTTCTCCTGTAAGCAGCAGGCTCCTTAAAGCTAATACCATTTCTTAAAGTGAGAATAGTCCTAGCAGCAATTTCAGCAGTCAGGTCTCCCACCCAAAAAAGCAAATCAAGATAAACTCTGCACATCTTCTTCCTGGGGTGCCTCATTTCGCACCTTCTGGCAGGCTGAGCTAATACTATCTAGTGCCAGCACAGTTGGATGCAACAGGTTGATGGTGGTAAGCATTTAGGCTTAAATAGCCAATTAGAATTCTGATCATCAAGAGCTTGCTTCCTGAATCAACGAGAATATAAAGTGGAAATGGAATTCATTTATTCATTCATATTGTAAGTATTTATCAAACATCTATTATGTCTAAAATATTATGCTAGGTATATTGCAAACCATTGAAATGTGAGCTGCTGCTGCTGCTTCAATCTCCCTAACCTTTAAAAGACAAAAACAAAAAAACCCTTTCATTTGATTCTCCTCCTCCAACTACTTACTGTCCAAAGTCTTTGCTTTTGTGGCTAAACTCTGTGCTCATGTGGTCTAGTCACAAATGCTTATGCTTTTCCACCCATTCCTTTCTTAAACCCTTGTAATTTGCCTTCTGCCCTCATATCTCTGCTAAAAATTTCCTCTTAAAGGTTATCAAGGATCATCTCCTGATCTTTTTTTTTTTTTGCCCTCTCTGAAGAATTTGATCTTGAGGCTTTATATCCCTTGGGCTAATAAAGCAGATGGCTTCCTTGGTTCTCTCCCCTTTGACCACTTCTTTTTTTTTTTAAACAAATGCTTTATTAATTTCTGGTTTATATCATTCATTTCCACCAGATTTTGAGTTACAATTATTTTTTTCCCCCGTTTTTCCCCTACCCACCACCCCAGAATAGCAGTCCCACAGGATATCCCCTCATCCAATCTGCTCTCTCCCATATCTTCTCCCATACCCTTTTCAACTTTACCATTAGGGCAAGATGAATCTCTGTGCCCCAATGCCTGAACATCCTATCTCCCAATTACATGCAAAATAGTATTAATAATAGTATTTATATATATTTGAAACATTTAATCTTAAAACCTCGAATTTCAGATCCATTCTCTTCCCTCCTTGTCACCCATTCCCTCTGGGAAGATAAGCAATTCAGTATGTGTTGTACATGTATAGCTATGCAAAACATTACCATAGTAAATATATTGTAAAAGGCTGCTTATAATTCCCTCCCACCCATCCCACCCCCCACCTGGTCCATTCCCTACTTTGATCCTGTCCCTTTTTGAAAGTGGGTACTTCCAACCTCCCCTCCCCCCAGAATGCCCTCCCCTCCATCACCCACCCTCTCATCCCCCTTCCCCCTACTCTCCAGCAGGGTGAGATATCCCATTTAGTATGTATGTCATTCTCTCCCTGAGCCAGATTCAATGAGAATATGGTTTTGCCTTTTTGCCTTCCTGTTCTTCCCCTCCCCTGCAGCCACTTCCCCTTGCTTCTTCTACATGAGATAGTTTACCCTACCCTGTCTCTCCCCATCTCCTCTTGCCACTTTCCTCTCTCACCTCATAACTTCACCCCTTAAGTATCATCCCTTCCCACCAAATTCAACCTGTGCCCTCTATCCATGTATAACTGTAAACATATATACACACATTCACATATGTATTCATATGTCCATATACCCTTCTTCCATTATTTTCATAATGAGAAAGGTTTCATCAGTCACAGTTATTGTTTTTCCATGTAGGAATGTAAATAGTTCAACTTTGATAAGTTCCTTTTGATTTCTTTTCCCTGATTACCTTCTCAAGCATCTCTTGCTTCTTGTGTCTGAATGTCAAATTTTCTATTCAACTCTGATTTTTTCCTCAAGAATGCTTGAAAGTCCTCTATTCCACTGAATGACCATATTTTCCCCTGAAACAAAATACTCAGTTTTGCTGGGTAGGTGACCCTTGGGTTCAGTCCCAGCTCTTTTGCCCTCTGGAATATCATATTCCATGCCCTTTGATCCCTCAGTGTAGAAGCTGCCAGGTCCTGTGCTATTCTGATTGGGTTTCCACAATATTGAAATTGTTTCTTCCTGGCTGGTCGGTGTATTTTCTCCTTCATTTGGGAATTCTGGAACCTGGCTATAATATTCCTGGGAGTTTTCTTTTTGGGATCTTTTTCAGAAGGTGATCTGTGGATTCTTTCAACCTCTATTTTGCCCTCTGGGTCTAAAACATCAGGACAATTTTACTTGAGAATTTCTTGAAGCATGATTTCTTGGTTCTTTCTTTGATCATGGCTTTCAGCTAGTCCAATAATTTTTAACTTATCTCTCCTGGATCTATTTTCCAGGTCAGTGGTTTTTCCCATGAGATATTTCACATTGCCTTCTATTCTTTCATTTGTTTGGATCTGTTTAACAGCATCTTGATTTATCATAAAGTCATTAGCTTCCATTTGCTCCAGTCTAACTCTGAAGGAATGAATCTCCTCAGTGAGCTTTTGAGATTCTTTTTCCATCTGGCAAATTTGGTTTTTTAAGGCATTCTTCTCCTCATTGCCCTTTTGGGCCTCCTTTGACATTTGAGTTAGTCTATTTTTTAAGGTGTTATTTTCCTCAATCAGGCTGTTGACCCTCATTTCATACTTTTCCTGCATCCTTCTCATTTCTCTTCCCAATTTTTCCTCCACTTCTCTTATTTGATTTTTAAAATCCTTCTTAAGGTCCTCTATGGCTTGTAACCTGCTCATATTTTCCTTTGGGGCTTTTGGAGCAGGATTTCTGACCTTACAATCCTCCTCCTGTTCCCTGCTTCGATCCTCTTTGCCCCCAAAATAGGAGTCTAAGGTTGCATTTTTCTGTTTATTTTGTTTCCTTTGCCTAGGCATGTTGTCACTTAAGTACTTGACTTTTGGGCTTGTTGCCACCAGACAGGGGAGCTTCTGTCCCAAACGTTGGGGTCTTCACAACTTCCGGTTCAGGCAAGTTGGATACCCACCCCAGACCTCCCCCACAGATCACAATCCAGATCCAAGCAGGTTAAAGCAAGAGCAATTAACCCCCAAGACTGATTGCTGGATCTCCCTACAGTTTGCAGGCTGGGAGCTGAAACTGCCACTGGAGCTGCAAAATGGTAAGTGTGCTGTGTCTCCTCAGCAGCTTCTAGCCCCCAGGGGAAGAAGCCGAAGCGTTCCCCAAATACTTGTCCCAAAGTCCATAGGGCACTAACCTCTCACTTTGTCCTAGGCATGTCTGTGTTGATAATTCTGGAATTGCCACAGCTGCTGGTGTTCTGGGTTCCTCCCTCCAGCTGCTGGCCTGGCTGCCCTGGGGCTAAAACTGCAGCTCATGCGGACCTGGGTTTGGCTCCCTGTGTGCTGCGCTGTCGGCTCCCAGAGCACTGTGCTGGCCACTCCCTGCAGGGCTGCTGGGCTGTCCTCAGCAGGAGGTTAGCTTCTCTTTGTCGTTCTGTGGGTGCTGGGGCTCCAGAAGTTGTTCAGAGTCCCCTTTTACATAGTTTGGAGGTGATCTGGGGGGAGAGTGCCTTGGACGTGCTTTTTCTACTCCACCATCTTGGCTCCACTCCCCCACTTTGACCACTTCTTACGTAGCTCCTCTTGATATTCCTAAGTTCTGACTCTGGACCTTTTGTCTCTGTGTGTCTCTCTCTGACTCTCTTTCCTCTATGTCTCTCTCTGTGTCTCTTCCTCTCTGTCTCTTTCTTTGTCTGATTCTGTCTGTATTGCTCTCTCTTTCTCTGTCTCTGCTCTATTTTTCAGCATCTCTCATTTGTCTCTGTCTGTCTTCTCTCTTCTCCCTTTCTCTATCTTTTCCTTGGATTCAACTATTACTTTTACTTCATCAGTTCCCAGATCTTACATGGAATCTGGGGTCAACTTCAAAGTCACTTCTCAGTCTGCTACTTGGCTCATATATCTATATCTATTTTTATCTCTTTCTATTTATTTATCTATCAAGCTTTCTATCATCTATATATCTTTTTCTCATCTATCTATCTATCTTTCTATCTATCTATCTTTCTATCTATCTGTCTATCTATCTATCTATCTATCTATCTATCTATCTATCTATCTATCTATCTATCTATCTATCTGTCTGTCTGTCTATCTGTCTATCTATCTATCTATCTATCTATCTATCTATCTATCTATCTGTCTGTCTATCTGTCTATCTATCTATCTTTATCCTATCCCAAACTTGATGGTAATGCAGGGTATATTTATATGTTCTCTCATTAATTAACAAAATTTCAACCTCACTCTCAATTAATTGAGGCAGCTAGGTAGTACAGTTGACAGAACACTGGACGTGGAGTCAGGAAGACATGAATGCAAATCTGAACTCAGATATTTGTTGGCTGTGTACCCCATGGTAAGTCATTTAACCTTTATCTGTCTCAGTTTCCTCATTTGCAAAATGGGGGTAATGGCATTTACCTCCTACCATTGTTGTGAGGACCAAATGAGATATTTGTAAAGTGCTTTGCAAACCTTAAAGCACTATATAAATACTCCCTATCATCATCATCATCATCATCATCCTCATCATCATCATCATCATCATTGCAGCTGGTGGTGGTGTTATTGCTAACCAACTGAAATATTATTTATTTAGTAAACTATAGAAATTTCCTTTTCCAGTAGTACTTACTCATACTCAAATGCTAATCAAAACTCCTCCATACCTGCCCATTCTGCATTATTCTTGACCGTGTTTTCTCAAAAAATCTGCCCTGGGGGAGGTCCCTGAATATGTCAAAAGACTCCTTTGCTTTCTCTCAACATCCTAAGAGTGCTGTGCAACCCTCTAGCCATGCATCCCTCATCTATCTCTTTTCCCACATGATCAGACTATCTTTTCTTTTGGTGACACAATTCCTGGATGGTGGGTGTCCTTTATTATTCTTCATAGCTCTTCATTGGTTGTATGCTACAACGTATTCATACTCACCCAATTCATCTCTATTGTCCTGGGTGTGATTTTTACCTTTTGTTCCTTGGAAGTAGTAGAGTTCTATAATACTAGTTCCACAATGGCATAATTATAAGCGTTCAGGATAATGGACAATGCTCTCGTGCTTTCCCTGTCACCAGCGGAATGAAGCAAGGCTGTGTGTTTGCTCCCAAGCTTTTTAGCTTTTCAGTGATGTTGTCAGACGCCTTGAACAAGGGTGAAAATGGCATGAAGTTCAGCTACCCCACTGAGGGTCAATTATTTAACTCGAAAAGGCTACAAGCCAAGAGGAAAGTGGAAGGAGAGTTGGTGCGTGACTTTTTGTTTGCAGATGACGGTGCACTCAGTGCAGCCTCTGAGACTGAGATGCAATAAAGTATGGATCAATTCTCTGCTACTTGTACTAATTTTGACCTAATAATTAACATCAAGAAAACAGAGATTCTCCACCAGCCAGCACCACACCATCCATATGTGGGACCATTGATTACAGCGAGTAGAGAAATTTTGAATGCTGTGTATAAGTTCACTTATCTTGGCAGTATACTTTCCAGGGATGTGCACACAGATGGTAAGGTTGACACACATTTCCAGAGCTAGTTTAGTGTTGGGAGGCTCTGAAGGAAAGTGTAGGAGAAAAGAGATATTAGACTGCCTACCAAACTGAAGGTCTACAGAGTTATGCTAAGCTCATTGTTGTACATCTATGAAAACTCGATAGTCTACCAGCAAGCACCATGCCAGGAAATTGAATCACTTTTATTTGAATTGTCTTAGGAAGATTCTGAAGATCACCTGGCAAGATAAGGTAGTAGTTACTGAGGTCCTTTCTTAAGCGGAACTGCCAACCATTCAAACTCTACTGCAGGGAGCACAGCTCTGATGGTCTGGTCACATTGTTTGAATGCCAAATGTACGTTTGCCTAAAAGACATTTTATAGAGAGCCCACACAAGGCAGGTGCTCGCATGGAGGTCAGAAGAAGCGATACAAAGACACTCTGAAGATCTTTCTGAAGAACTTTGCAATGGATTGTATGACATGAGAGACACTGCCACAGGACTACCCAGTGTGGCATGCCCATATCAAAGAAAGTACTATCCTCCAGGAGTGATGCAGAATTGCAGTTGCTTAAGAAAAAGCAAACAAACATGAGACATCTTTCAATTTAGAGATATCTTCACTCCAGATGTTCACATGGACTATTTGTGCCCAACATATAGTATAGTCTTCCAAACTCCTTTTAGTCTGATCAGCCACAGTTAGACACACTGTACCTTGACTTTGATGTAGTGATGTTATTTTGGTTCTCTTCAAGTATGAAAGACAACAACCAAGTTCCAAATATTGCAGAAATATAGTAGTACCTATAAAATGTATTGACAAGATGGGTCTTTCCTTTTTATGGGAATAAAATGTATTGACAAGATAGGTCTTTCCTTTTATGGGAAATGTAAGGAAAGGAATAGAGCTTTGCAGTTTCCTGAAATAATCCAACCTACTCTCCTCTGCCTTTTTAACTCTGGTCCTAGCTCACTGTTCATCTGTTCTATGTGTTTCTAATATACACAAATATACATACATATACATACAGACATACATACATACGTATACACACATATAGACCAGATATAGATACTGTCAGAATGCAACAATGCATGTTAAAATCTGAGCATTAGAGATTATTCATACACTTGATTTTTCTCATGTAGCTGGGCAGATTAAACTCCTTTGAATAATTTCAAATTTCTTCTTGGAAGCTCTGAAATGCCTTGAGGTTTCATACAACTAGTACAATATCAGCTGTAAAGAGGACTCTCTGGAAGACCTAATCTGCTACACGGAATCTGTTCTTGATCTGGACTCTGGAATAGAACTCCTTGATCCTAGTGGTGAATGTCTTTGGTAAGCATTCATTTCCCTGTGCCTTGCTTAATATTTATTTTTTTCAAAGAGTTATTGAGTAGAGTTATATCTATTGTAACTTCCAAGGAATCATTCATGACCTTGACACATGTGTGAGAGACACTTTGTTGTAAAAGACCCCGTCAGGCCATGTTTTATTTTTACAGAATCAGATGCTCTTCTTTTAAAAACAAACAATAAGCACAATGGGTTCTTGGATTTTCTACTTATTTCTATTCATAGTGAGGTGGTGAGGATTTGTTCCATTGTTCAATATTGATTGCAAAAGCCTGCTTCTCCCCTACTAATGACCTCAGTGAGAGTGTCCTCCAGTCATGTACAAGTGACCCTCACAATGATTTTATATAGAAAACAGAATAGTCATGTAGGTCAATATTTGTTCCTATTCTTCTAGTCGTTTTTTCAATATTATTATGGTCTGAGAATTTTTCCATGTCTTTGATCATCTCTGATTGTTGATACTTGGTATGCAGGTTTCTTAATGCTTTCACAATTTTATTATCTCCAGCATGGCTCTTCTTTAACTCTACTTGGTCCAATTTATCTTGTCTTTCCATCTTTGTTCTCCATAGTACCATTTTCTATCTCTTCTATAAATGCCTCAGGGACTGTCATATTAGGGTATAAGTGTGGTGGGTCTACTCTCCTTGATAGAAAAACACTTCATGAAATAGTTGTTTTTTTAAAAAGTTATTTATTTTTTGTTTTCAGCAGTCTCTTCCCATAAGATTATGAGTTCTAAAATTTTCTCTCCACCTCTCCTTTCCACTCATCCCAAGATGGCATGTAATATGTAAAGAAGAATTTGAACCAATGGGAGAAACCATGAGAAAGAAGAAAAAAGAGAGAGCAAATAATATGCTTCAATCTGCATTCGGACTCTATGGAGTCTTTCAGAGTTGTCTTAGATCCTTGCATTGCTGTGAAGAGATGTCTATCAAAGTTAGCAATTGTACAACACGAGATACTTTTTGCAAGCCTTTTCCGTCCTTCTTCTGTCTGTAGGCTTCCTTACATTTTTATCTTTGGAATAAATTTGCTTAGTTGGTTATCTTGCCAAGCTTTTTCTGGTTATACCTGCCACTGCTTCTCCCTGTTCTATAATATTGCTCATTAGTTCATTTGAATGCATTTGTAAAATCTTATGAAGAAAGCTGACAAATGAGCTATAATAGATAACAATATTATTATAGCTTATATAACTTATATAATCTATACTAGATATAGCTTATATAACTTATATAGTCTATACTAGATAATCAGTTTTCTTCATAAGATTTTACAAATGTATTCATATTCTAACCCAGTATATTGCCTTTGGCAACCATTTCCCTCCATTTGGCAAATAAATCAGGTATTTTTAAACTATGGAGACTTCTGGGCTCTTTTAGTTTCCTTGTTGTGACAATTCACTTACATTGTTTTAACTTTCAAATGTAATTATTGATATGATTTCTATTGTCCATTTTTCATTTTTGATTTTCAATAATCTGTCTAAAATGTCAGGGTTAAATCTTTTTAATTGCATGCCATTTCTTTGTCTATTAATATTCTTTCTTCTTTGGTTTTTTACACATTCTGTTCTTTGCTCTGATGAGTCAGTGATCTGACAGCATGTAGCAAGATGAGTCAGGAAGAAGTTTTAGATCATTAAGTCTTTTCCTGTCTGTTAAAATCGAATCAGTTTCATTCTTAGTGGTGTTTTGTTGGTTCTCACCATATCCAGTGCCTGACAATTCTTTTCTTTTCTTTTTTTTTTTTTAAGAAAGTATTTATGGGGGCGGAGCCAAGATGGCGGAGTAGAAACAGCTCGTCCAAGCCTCTCTGCCCCCAGATTCCCCACAAACTATGTAAAAAAGGACTCTGATCAACTTCTGGAGCCCCAGCACCCACAGAACGACACAGAGAAGCTAACCTCCCGCTGAGGACAGCCCAGCAGCCCTGCAGGAAGGACCAGCGCAGCGGTCTGGGAGCCGGCAGCGCGCAGAGCTCAGAGCGCAGGAGCGGAGCCGAGCCGAGCCCAGGTCCCTGTGAGCCAAGGTTTTAGCCCCAGGGCGGTAGGGCCAGCAGCCAGCTGGAGGAATCCCAGAACACCAGGAGCAGTGGCGACTCCAGAATTATCAATATAGACATGCCTAGGACAAAGTAAGAGGTTAGTGTCCTATGGACTTTGGGACCTGTATTTGGGGAATGCGTCAGCTCCCTCCCCTGGGGGCTAGAAGCAGCTGAGGAGACACGCCATTGTGTAGTTTTCTTAGGCATTTCCGGCTCCCAGCCTACAAATCGTGGGGAGATCCAGCTATCAGTCTTGGGGGGTAATCGCTCTTGCTTTAACCTCCCTGGATCTGGATTGTGATCTAGGGTGGAAGTTGTGGGTGGGTTTACAGCTTGCCAGAAACGGAAGTTGCCCCCCACACGTTCGGGACGAAATTCCTCTAGCTGGCCTTAAAGCCATAGTGTGCCAACAAGCCCAAAAGTCAAGCAATCAAGTGGCAACATGCCAAGGCAAAGGAAACAGAAAAATGCAACCCTAGACTCCTATTTTGGGGGCATAGAGCGGGAAAAGGACTGTGAGGTCAGAAGTCCTGCTCCAAAAGCCCCAGGGGAAAACATGAGCTGGTTGCAGGCCATAGAGGACCTTAAGAAGGACTTTAAAAATCAAATAAGAGAAGTGGAGGAAAAATTCGAAAGAGAAATGAGAAGGATGCAGGAAAAGTATGAAATGAGGGTCAACAGCCTGACTGAGGAAAACAACACCTTAAAAAATAGACTAGCTCAAATGGCAAAGGAGGCCCAAAAGGGCAATGAGGAGAAGAATGCCTTAAAAAGTCGAATTTGCCAGATGGAAAAAGAATCTCAAAAGTTCACTGAGGATATTCATTCCTTCAGAGTTAGACTGGAGCAAATGGAAGCTAGTGACTTTATGAGAAATCAAGATGCTGTTAAGCAGATCCAAACAAACGAAAGATTAGAAGGCAATGTGAAATATCTCATGAGAAAAACCACTGACCTGGAGAATAGATCCAGGAGAGACAATTTAAAAATTATTGGACTACCTGAAAGCCATGATCAAGGAAAGAACCTAGAAATCACCCTTCAAGAAATTCTCAAGGAAAACTGCCCTGATGTTTTAGATCCAGAGGGCAAAATAGAGGTTGAAAGAATCCACAGATCACCTCCTGAAAAAGATCCCAAAAAGAAAACTCCCAGAAATATTATAGCCAGGTTCCAGAATCCCCAGATCAAGGAGAAAATACTACAAGCAGCCAGGAAGAAACAATTTCAATATTGTGGAAACACAATCAGAATAGCCCAGGACCTGGCAGCTTCTACACTGAGGGATCGAAGGGCATGGAATATGATATTCCAGAGGGCAAAAGAACTGGGAATGAACCCAAGGGTCACCTACCCAGCAAAACTGAGTATTTTGTTTCAGGGGAAAATATGGTCATTCAGTGGAATAGAGGACTTTCAAGCATTCTTGAGGAAAAAACCAGAATTGAATAGAAAATTTGACATCCAGACACAAGAAGGAAGAGATGCCTGAGAAGGTAATCAGGGAAAAGAAATCAAAGGAACTTATCAAAGTTGAACTATTTACATTCCTATATGGAAAAGCAATAACTGTGACTGATGATATCTTTCTCACTATGAAAATAATGGAAGAAGGGGGTGTGGTCATATGAATACATATGTGAATGTGTGTGTATATGGTTACAGTTATATATGGATAGGGCATAGGTTGATTTTGTTGGGAAGGGAGAGTACTCAAGGGATGAAATTATGAGGTGAGAGAGGAAAGTGGCAAGAGGAGATGGGGAGAGACATGGTAGGGTAAACTATCTCATGTAGGGGAAGTGGTTGCAAAGGAGGGGGAGAATAAGGAAGGCTAAAAAGGCAAAACCACATTCACATTGAATTTGGTTCAGGGAGAAAATGACATACATACTAAATGGGATACCTCAACCTGCAGCAGGATAGGGGGAAGGGGGATGAGAGGGGGGATGATGGATGGGAGGGCATCCTTGGGGTGAGGGGAGGTTGGAAGTACCCACTATAGAAGAGGGACAGGATCATGTAGGGAATGGACCAGGTGGGGGTGGGATGAGTGGGAGGGAATTATAAGCAGCCTTGTACAATATATCTACTATGATAATGTTTTGCATAGCTAGACATGTACAACATATACTGAATTACTTATCTCCCAAGAGGGAATGGGTGACAAGGGAGGAAGGAAATGGATCTGAAATTCGAGGTCTTAACATTAAATGTTTCAAATATATATAAATACTATTATTAATACTCTTTTGCTTATAATTGGGAGATAAGATGTGCAGGCATTAGGACACAAAGATTCACCTTCCTCTAATGGAAAAGTAGAAGGGGGTATGGGAGAAGGTATGGGAGAGAGCAGATTGGAGGAAGCGATATCTTGTGGGACTGCTATTCTGGGAGGTTGGGTAGGGGAATAATGGGGGGAAAATGATTGTAACTCAAAATCTGGTGGAAATGAATGATGTAAAACAGAAGTTAATAAAGCATTTGTTTAAAAAAAAAAGAAAGTATTTATGATTTCCAAGTGTGATGCTTTTGGTATAGGCTACAAACCTCTGGACTCTCTAATTCCTTTTTCATGAATCATACTTTATTCATATCCCCCTAAATATTGATTCCCTTAATCTCCTTCTATTAAATACATATTTATAATTTATTTGCAATTAAATCAATAAAAATACATAGATATTTATAATATTTCACTAGAAGGAAGATAACAGTCAGAATTATCTCAAACCCTCACTAACAACAGATGCCCTCTCTTCACTTCTGAGAACATAGTGTCACACCATTTTGTTCACTCAGAATAACAAGTAAAGTCCCCTTGCAAGAATCATTTTCATCCTTTTTGCAAGGTAAAGGTTATAATAGTTTCATAAAGAAAGAAGATGAGTCCATCTTTTTTTCTTTGTCGTCCAGCTTATTTCAGCTATGATGGGAAAATAATCTCTTTAGTTTCATAGAAGCCCTTAATAGTCTCTCTCCAGACTCAGTTCTCATAAAATTCTCTATATAATGTTTCTTTAAGAAAGATCAAATAAGACAGTTTTAATAAGAAAGAAGTTTCTCCTTACCTTCTGTCTTTCTCTTTTCCTCTTTGTCTTATACGTCTTGTAGATTAAAGTTAAACTCACACACAGTTTCCTTGCCTCCTTAGGAAGAAGCCCATCGTAAAATAACAGTGACCACTGTAATTCTCTTAGCTTCCCTCCTTCCTAAGGAGACAGTAATTGTTTCTATAGCCTTTGTAGAAGATGCTTTTGGAACATGAGTCACATTGACATGATTAGTTCCCATTTTTCACCTGTGCTCATTTGCCATACTTCTTGCTTCTGGAAGTTTGCCTTTACTCAGATAACCCACAGATGTCTAAACATTGTTTGGAGTCTGCAGGTTCATCCAGTAAAAATACTGCCAGGATGTGGCCAAGCTGATTTACTCAGGGCACATACCCTTACATATCCAGATATAACAACATGTACTATCTATAGAAAGCTGAGTGTAGCAAATTGTGAGAGAACTCCATTAGTTAGTCAACCAACCAGCAAGCATTTATTAAGTACTTACTATGTTCCAGGCATTGTAGCAATGGCTGGGGATAAAAAGAAAGACAAAAACATGGTTTTTGCCCCCAAGTGGGTCACATTCTAATGGGGGAGATGACATGCAGATAAGGACATACACACACTTGATCAGTCTCAATGGCTCCTGGTAACAGTGGTTCAAGGGGTAGGTGAACTCTAACTTGGAGAAGTTAATGTTGGAGTGGGTTAGAAATGGCGCCAAGGTCCATGCCCAAACCACAGGGAATTCTGAATATAAGCCACTGTAGAGAATTGTTTTCTGTCTACTTGAAGCTACTGACTCCTTATCATGGTGGGTAAGGGAATTACAGTGACTCCCATTTCCTGCTGCTGAAGCATTTATACGTTCCTTCACTCATCTGGCCTGACTTGAGCTTTGCCAGCCCGAAGAGCAAATAATTACACTTTGAAAACAGAAAATACTGTCAGTCTGTGTCTTCTCAGTCTTGTTTACTATATAGGTGTCATAGGCTGAACAAGAGTATTTAAAGGGAGAAAAAAAGAAAGTATTGTTTCGCTGTCAGTTGTGAATAGTAATGAGTCCCTTATAACACTTGTATTCTTTAAAGCTTCTTGTCAATACTTATCCCTTGGGTGATCGATAGGAATAACTCTCTATTGGGAGTAACTTCTGCTAGCTCTGGCTTGTCTGAAAAAGATGTGAGGATTTTAATGGACTTCAAACTTATTGTGAGTTAGCCATGTGATACAGGAGCCAAAAAAAAGCTAATACAACCTTAATTTGCATTAGTAACAATAATAATGGCTAGTGTTTATGTAGTGTTTTAAGGTTTGCAAAACACTTTAATACAACAGTCAGAGGAGTACTATTATAATCCCCATTTTACAAATTAAAAAACTCAGGCAGAAAGAAGTTTAGAGACTTGACCAGGGTCACACGGCTAAATGACTGATTCAAGATTTGAACTCAGTTCTTCCTGACTCCAGGCCCAGTACTCTATCTACTGCACCACCTACTTGCAGTGTTTAAGATTAGGGAGGTGAAATTATATGTTGTCCTGCTCCCATCACATCTGGAGTATTGATTGTGTTGAATTCTGGGAACCACATCTCATGAAGGATATTGATAAACTGGAGAGTTTTCAAGGGATCACTGAATACACGCTAGGCAGTCTGTAAGTACGTGATAGCAGATGAATGGGCATCGTTGGTTTTACATCTTGTGCCTTACCAAATGCTTTTCCCTGTTTATCTGGGAGACACAGTTGTAGGCAACATCTGAGGTCATAAATGCTATTCCTAACATTCTCTCTGGTTTTCTCCTTTGGATTACTGGGCATCACATCCACTGTTATTCTTCTTTCTAACGTCATGCCTGATAACTGCCAAACTTTCTGGTTCTTCATTTTCATCTGGAGTTTTCCTCTCTGCCCCCTCTAGTCTCAGTTAAAACTTTTTTCTTGAATTATGCCCTTAAGAATGCAGTCATCAGCATATAGAATTTTTGATGGATACCATCAGGATTTGTTATGTTGCATATAGTCCCAGGTGTTAGAATTCATGCATTTTCACCAGTTGTCCCCATGTCTGACATGCTCCCCTTCCTCAC
Source organism: Gymnobelideus leadbeateri (assembly GCA_011680675.1). Taxonomy (NCBI): domain Eukaryota; kingdom Metazoa; phylum Chordata; class Mammalia; order Diprotodontia; family Petauridae; genus Gymnobelideus; species Gymnobelideus leadbeateri. The sequence continues at coordinate 125,602 of WOXC01009398.1, forward strand.
TTTTGCCTCCTGGCTTCCTCAGATTTCCAGCTAAAATCCCACCTTCTGCAAGAACCTTTCCCCAGTCTGCATTAACACTAATGCCTTCCCTCCGAGATCATCACCCATTTATCCTTCCTGGATCTGGTTTGTGCATAGCTGTCTGCATGTTTTCTCTCTTAGACTGAATTTCTTGAGAGCAGAGACTGTGCTTTTGCCCTTCTTTATGTCCCAAGGTTCTGTACAGTGTTTGTCATATAGTAGGAGCTTAATAAATGCGTGTTGCTTGTTAACATGACTGCTGCACATAGCGAAGCCTTGGAAAATGGCCAGACTACTACCACTAAGATAATAGTCCTGACTACACAGCATGACTTGTAGAGAGATCAAATGCTGGCTGAATACCTGAGTAAGTGCTAAAATCTAATCCCGAGGGAAGACCAGGAAAACATGGTATTTGGCTGAGTCTGGGGAACAGCTTTGGGAAACAATCACTCATTTTGAATAAAGGCTTCCTGTGGTCTAGAAACAGAGCTGGAGACAGTCACAGGCTTGCCAAGCTGTGACCACACGAGCCATGGTATATCCCACAATCCCAGTGTTTTTGCATCAGCAAATCCAGGCCCTTGAGGTCTAGAATGTGGCTGTTGAGACTTCTCATTTGTATCTGACTCTTCTTGACCCCGTTTGGAGTTTTCTTAGCAGAGATACTGGTGTGGTTTGCCATTTCCTTCTTCAGCTCATTTTTTATAGATGAGGAGACTGTAGGCGTTGAACAGGGTTAAGTGACTTTCCCAGGGTCACATAGCTAATAAGTGTCTGAAGCTGGATTTGGACTCAGATCTTACTAACTGGTGCTCTATTCACTGAGATATCTATCCTAAGAATTGCCATCACCTGCCTTTAATTTTATAGGATCATAGATTTAGAGCCAGAGGAGACCTTGAGAAGTCATCTAGGCCAGCCCTTCCATTTAACAGATGATATAACTGAGGCTCATAGGCGCTGAGTCATTTGCCCGAGGTTTCATGGAGGGTTTGAGCCCAGGCCTTCTTGACTCCAAGTCCAGTGCCTGCCCACTAAAACACGCCACCTTGCAGAAGTCTGAGGTTCCTCATTATAAGCTGGCCCTGGGAAGGGACATGGCTGCTTTCTTCAGGTCCTCGCCCCCTGTCCCCCAGAATCACCCTTCTTGGTCTTTCATAAGATATATTACTTTGCAGGGCAGGGGGAAGGGGAGGTGTGTAATCATGCTGGACAGAATAACAAAAGGAGACTTTAAAGGCTGATCTATAAGTCACAGGATCATAGAATCAGGGCTGGGAAAAGCACAACATTCCTTGGGCCTCAGTTTCTTCATCCATGAAATGGGAGGATCAGACTTGGTGATCACGTAGGTCTAGAAATCTACGATCTTTTTGAGTCAGCCCTCCCCAAAGTGTGCAACTCTATCTTGAGCTCCTAGAATTCCCCCTACTCTTCCCTTGCAGCTGGAAACAATTCAGACTCCCCACCTCCCCTTCCCCATTCTTCACATCCTTCCCCATTCTTCACACCCTTTCCCTTTCCCCCACCATTAATCTCAAACTGCTAGCATTCCAGCTCCCAGGATGGAGTAAATGAGGTAGAAATGAGACCCACCGAGGTCCAGGCAAAATGAATTTAAATCTCTGAGAATTTTTTCCAACAGGCAGTCTTTATATTAAGCAACACCCAAATGGAGAGGGGATTGGGGGGGGTCCTATTGGGCATTTCTTCATCCCTGGCAGTTTCTTAAAGAAGAGTTTTCTCATGTGCTTGGTCTGCAGAGGACCTGTGGGCTACACACTGGGCTGCTCAGCCCCATGGGAGCCCAGAGAGCCTGATCCTCCCCATTAAAGGCCCGATCTTTGAAAGTGATGGAAAATGTGGCTTACCAAATCTGACAGTAACTACACGGCAGTTACCCAGGATCCATCCGAGGCTGTGCAACAGTAAGGACCACGTGGTTTGACCCTAGAAAGTAGCTATTCTGAAGCCGGGAGGGCCTCTGCCACTGACGCCGGCTGTCAGGAGTTATTTTACTGATGCTTCCACCTCTGAGAGGCCTCAAATGTCTATTTGAATGACCAGAAAAACTTGAAGATGATGTTAAAAGGAAGGATCTTTTTTTTATTGCTAGAGGAGAGAGAGGGGGGAAGGGAAGGAAGGAGAGGGAGAGAGAGAAAATGAGAGAGAGAGAGAGAGAGAGAGAGAGAGAGAGAGAGAGAGAGAGAGAGAGAGAGAGAGAGAATATTTTTTCTCCAGTTGCCATCTCTTGAGAGGAAAGACAGGGGCAGCCTCAGCCACTTTCTGAGATAAGGACCTAATTAACAGAGGTTAGGAGCAGTTTTGGCAGCAGCTGCCATGAATTCCTATAGTCTTCCATCTTATACCAGTTTTCTGATACCTGCTCACTATCCATAAACAAGCACAGAAGAGAGGGGTCCCTAGCTAGGGGGTTATACTCTCCCTGGAACATAAGACAGGACATACCTCCCTTGTGTCAATACTAAATGGGTGTAAATAAAGCCTTCAATGACTCTGCCATAATAATGATTATTATATTAACTGTTTATCTATCTATCTATATACACACAAATAGGAGAGAGAGAGAGAGAGAGAGAGAGAGAGAGAGAGAGAGAGAGAGAGAGAGAGAGAGAGAGAGAGAAACTTTACATATAGGGTACTACCATTGTGACCATATAATCAAAGGGTTCAGTAAAATATAAAGAACAGGCATTGTTTCATTTTTGCTTTTGGGTCCCTGATCATAGTTCCTTGATATTATACTTGCTTTCTAAATGTTTGTTGAATTTAATTATAATTTAGATTTACCTCACTATTCTTTGGTTTATTATGTATGCTGTCATCCAGGATTTACTCTTGGTAATATCTGTTTTCACAAACACAGGTAGCAGAGTCCCCTAGATTCCATGCAAGCGCTTAAAGTAACCAATGCATATTGAGTATAGGAAAACTTTATTTCATTTTGCTGAAAATACAGATGACAAGGACTAATAGGAAACCATAACAAAAAACACATAAAGGCTCACAAAAATCCACAATCAGTAAATATAATTATTCTCACTCTCTGGTGGGTCCTACTTTTCCACAGGTTCCTACACAGTCCTCTCTCTTACCCAATTATATTTATCCTGTGGTTTAGAATTCCCACTGCAGAAGGGAAACACCTTTGGGGATGATAAGCAATTCCCTTGCCATCAAACCCTATTTTTTCTTTCTTTCTTTCTTTCTTTCTTTCTTTCTTTCTTTCTTTCTTTCTTTCTTTCTTTCTTTCTTTCTTTCTTTCTTTCTTTCTCTTTCTTTCTTTCTTTCTTTCTTTCTTTCTTTCTTTCTTTCTTTCTTTCTTTCTTTCTTTTTCTGGGTAATTAACAATCATTTTATTTTATTTTCCAATTTATTTATTTATTTTTAGTTTTCAACATTCATTTCCACAAGATTTTGAGTTACAAATTTTTCTCCCCATCTTTCCCCTACCCCCACCCCAAAATAGCTAGCCTACTGAATACCCCTTTCCCCAATCTGTTCTCTCTTATATCCTCCCCCATCCATCCCTCCTAACTTTCTAGTAAGGCAAGATGGATTTCTATACCCCAGTGCCTGTATATCTTGTTTTCCAGTTGCATATGAAAATTATTTTTTTATATACATTTGTTTTTAAAACTTTGAGTTCCAGATTTTTTCCCTTCTTCCCTCCTCACTCACCCCACACTGGGAAGATAAGCAATTCAATATAGGTTGTACATGTCTAGTTATACAAAACATTTCCATAGTAGGTATATTGTGAAAGACTAACTTTATTTTCCTCCATCCTATCCTGCCCCTCACTTATTCTATTTTCTCCTTTGACACTGTCCCTTTTCAAAAGTGTTTGCTTCTAAGTATGCTCTCCCCCAATCTGCCCTCCTTTCTATCATCCCCCCTCTTATCTCCTTCCCCCTTAGTTTCCTGTAGGGTAAGATACCCAAATGGGTGTGTATGTTATTCCCTCCTTAAGCCAAATTCAACGAGAGTAAGTTTGTCCCATTCCCTTTCATCTTCCTGCTCTTTCCCTCTATTGTAACAGTTTTCTCTTGCCTCTTTTATATGAGATAATTTACCCCAATCCATCTCTCCCTTTCTCCTCCTCCCAATATATTCCTCTCTCACCTCTTAATTTTATTTTTTAGATATCATCCCTTCCTATGCAACTGATCCTGTGCCCTCTATGTATACATATACATACATATGCACACCCTCACATATATTTATACACACCTACACCCTCCTATACACACATATATATGTATGTATACATATATATTCCCTTCAACTGTCCTCATACTGAGAAAAGTCTTATGAGTTACAATTATTGTTCTTCTATGTAGGAATATAAATAGTTCAACTTCAATAAGTTTCTTGTGATTTTTTCCCTGTTTACCTTCTCATGATTCTCTTGCTTCTTGTATTTGAAAGTCAAATTTTCTATTCCGCTCTGGTTTTTTCATGGAGAATGCTTGAAAAATCCTCTATTTCACTGAATGACCATACTTTCCCCTGAAGCATTATACTCAGTTTTGCTAGTAGGTGATTCTTGGTTTTAGTTCTAGCTCCTTTGACCTCCAGAATATCATATTCCAAGCCCTTTGATCCCTTAATGTAGAAGTTACTAGGTCTTGTGTTATCCTGATTGTGTTTCCACAATACTCAAATGATTTCTTCCTGACTGCTTGCAGTATTTTCTCCTTGACCTGGGAACTCTGGAATTTGGCTATGGTATTCCTAGGAGTTTTCTTTTTGGGATCTTTTTCAAGATGTGATCAGTAGATTCTTTCACTTTCTATTTTGTCCTCTGGCTCTAGAATGTCAGGACAATTTTCCTTGAGAATTTCTTGAAGGATGATTTCTAGGTTCTTTTTTTGATCATTGCTTTCAGGTAGTCCAATAATTTTTAATGATCTCTCCTGGATCTATTTTCCAGGTCAGTGGTTTTTCCAGTGAGATATTTCACATTGCCTTCTACTTTTTCATTTGTTTGAATCTGTCTTACAGTATCTTGATTTCTTATAAAGTCATTAGCTTCCATTTGCTCCAGTCTAATTTTGAAGGGATTTTTCTCTTCAGTGAGTTTTTTTTAAACAAATGCTTTATTAACTTCTGTTTTACATCATTCATTTCCACCAGACTTTGAGTTATAATCATTTCCCCACCGTTATTCCCCTACCCAACCTCCCAGAATAGCAGTCCCACAAGATATCACTTCCTCCAATCTGCTCTCTCCCATACCTTCTCCCATACCCTCTTCGACTTTTCCATTAGAGGAAGGTGAATCTTTGTGTCCCAATGCCGCACATCTTGTCTCCCAATTATAAGCAAAAGAGTATTAATAATAGTATTTATATATATTTGAAACATTTAATGTTACAACCTCGAATTTCAGATCCATTTCCTTCCTCCCTTGTCACCCATTCCCTCTGGGGAGATAAGTAATTCAGTATATGTTGTACATGTCTAGCTATGCAAAACATTACCATAGTAGATATATTATACAGGGCTGCTTATAATTCCCTCCCACTCATCCCACCCCCCACCTGGTCCATTCCCTACATGATCCTGTCCCTCTTCTATAGTGGGTACTTCCAACCTCCCCTCCCCCCAAGGATGCCCTCCCATTCATCATCCCTCCTCTCATCCACCTTCCCCCATTCTGCTGCAGGTTGAGATATCCCATTTAGTATGTATGTCATTCTCTCCCTGACCCAAATTCAATGAGAATGTGGTTTTGCCTTTTTTGCCTTCCTATTCTCCTCCTCCCTTGCAACCACTTCCCCTTGCTTCTTCTACATGAGATAGTTTACCCTACCCTGTCTCTCCCCATCTCCTCTTGCCACTTTCCTCTCTCACCTCATAATTTCATCCCTTGAGTATTCTCCCTTCCCAACAAATTCAACCTATTCCCTCTATCCATATAACTGTAACCATATACACACACATTCATATATGTATTCATATGACCACACCCCCTTCTTTCATTATTTTCATAGTGAGAAAGATATCATCAGTCACAGTTATTGCTTTTCCTTATAGGAATGTAAATAGTTCAACTTTGATAAGTTCCTTTTGATTTCTTTTCCCTGATTACCTTCTCAGGCATCTCTTGCTTCTTGTGTCTGGATGTCAAATTTTCTATTCAATTCTGTTTTTTTCCTCAAGAACGCTTGAAAGTCCTCTATTCCACTGAATGACCATATTTTCCCCTGAATCTTCAGTGAGTTTTTGAAATTCCTTTTCCATTTGACTTTTTAAGGCATTCTTCTCCTCATTGGCTTTTTGGGCCTCTTTTGCCATTTGGGTTAGTCGATTTTTTAAGGTGTTATTTTCTTCAGTCAGGCTGTTTACTTACTTTTCTTGATTTTCTTGCATTATTCTAATTTTTCTTTCCAATTTTCCTCCACTTCTCTTACTTGATTTTCAAAATCCTTCTTGAGCACCTCCATGGCCTGTAACCAATTCATATTTTTCTTGGGACCTTTTGATGCAGGAGTTTTGCCTTTGTTGTCTTCCTCCTGTTCCATGTTTTGATCCTTTTTTATTTTAACAAATGCTTTATTAATTTCTGGTTTACAGCATTCATTTCCACCAGATTTTGAGTTACATTTTTTTCCCCCATTTTCCCCCTACCCACCACCCCAGAATAGCAGTCCCACAAGATATCCCCTCATCCAATCTGCTCTCTCCCATATCTTCTCCCATACCCCCTTCAACTTTACCATTAGGGCAAGATGAATCTCTGTGCCCCAATGCCTGAACATCCTATCTCCCAATTACATGCAAAATAGTATTAATAATAGTATTTATATATATTTGAAACATTTAATCTTAAAACCTCGAATTTCAGATCCATTCTCTTCCCTCCTTGTCACCCATTCCCTCTGGGAAGATAAGCAATTCAGTATGTGTTGTACATGTATAGCTATGCAAAACATTACCATAGTAAATATATTGTAAAAGGCTGCTTATAATTCCCTCCCACCCATCCCACCCCCCACCTGGTCCATTCCCTACTTTGATCCTGTCCCTTTTTGAAAGTGGGTACTTCCAACCTCCCCTCTCCCCAGAATGCCCTCCCCTCCATCACTCACCCTCTCATCCCCCTTCCCCCTACTCTCCAGCAGGGTGAGATATCCCATTTAGTATGTATGTCATTCTCTCCCTGAGCCAGATTCAATGAGAATATGGTTTTGCCTTTTTGCCTTCCTGTTCTTCCCCTCCCCTGCAACCACTTCCCCTTGCTTCTTCTACATGAGATAGTTTACCCTACCCTGTCTCTCCCCATCTCCTCTTGCCACTTTCCTTTCTCACCTCATGACTTCACCCCTTAAGTATCATTTCTTCCCACCAAATTCAGCCTGTGCCCTCTATCCATGTATACCTGTAAACATATATACACTCATTCACATATGTATTCATATGCCCATATACCCTTCTTCCATTATTTTCATACTGAGAGAGGTTTCATCAGTCACAGTTATTGTTTTTCCATGTAGGAATGTAAATAGTTCAACTTTGATAAGTTACTTTTGATTTCTTTTCCCTGCTTACCTTCTCAGGCATCTCTTGCTTCTTGTGTCTGGATGTCAAATTTTCTATTCAACTCTGATTTTTTCCTCAAGAATGCTCGAAAGTCCTCTATTCCACTGAATGACCATATTTTCCCCTGAAACAAAATACTCAATTTTGCTGGGTAGGTGACCCTTGGGTTCAGTCCCAGCTCTTTTGCCCTCTGGAATATCATATTCCATGCCCTTTGATCCCTCAGTGTAGAAGCTGCCAGGTCCTTTGCTATTCTGATTGTGTTTCCACAATATTGAAATTATTTCTTCCTGGTGGCTTGTAGTATTTTCTCCTTCATTTGGGAATTCTGGAACCTGGCTATAATATTCCTGGGAGTTTTCTTTTTGGGATCTTTTTCAGGAGGTGATCTGTGGATTCTTTCAACCTCTATTTTGCTCTCTGGATCTAAAACATCAGGGCAATTTTCCTTGAGAATTTCTTGAAGGGTGATTTCTAGTTTCTTTCTTTGATCATGGCTTTCAGGTAGTCCAATAATTTTTAAATTGTCTCTCCTGGATCTATTTTCCAGGTCAGTGGTTTTTCCCATGAGATATTTCACATTGCCTTCTATTCTTTCATTTGTTTGAATCTGTTTAACAGCATCTTGATTTCTCATAAAGTCACTAGCTTCCATTTGCTCCAGTCTAACTCTGAAGGAATGAATCTCCTCAGTGAGCTTTTGAGATTCTTTTTCCATCTGGCAAATTCGACTTTTTAAGGCATTTTTCTCCTCATTGCCCTTTTGGGCCTCCTTTGGCATTTGAGTTAGTCTATTTTTTAGGGTGTTATTTTCCTTAGTCAGGCTGTTGACTTTCATTTCATACTTTTCCTGCATCCTTCTCATTTCTCTTCCAAATTTTTCCTCAACTTCTCTTATCTGCTTCTTAAGGTCCTCTATGGCCTGTTACTTGCTCATATTTTCCTTTGGGGCTTTTGGAGCAGGATTTCTGACCTCACAATCCTCCTCCTGTTCCCTGCTTCGATCCTCTTTGCCCCCAAAATAGGAGTCTAAGGTTGCATTTTTCTGTTTATTTTGTTTCCTTTGCTTAAGCATGTTGCCACTTAATTACTTGACTTTTGGGCTTGTTGCTACAGTAGGACTCTGCCACCAGACAGGGGAGCTTCCATCCCGAACGTTGGGGTCTTCACAACTTCTGGTTCAGGCAAGTTGGATACCCAACCCAGAATTCCCCCCAGATCACAATCCAGATGCAAGCAGGTTAAAGCAAGAGCGATTAACCTCCAAGACTGATTGCTGGATCTCCCTACAGTTTGCAGGCTAAGAGCTGAAGCTGCCACTGAAGCTGCAAAATGGCGAGTGTGCTGTGTCTCCTCAGCGGCTTCTAGCCCCCAGGGGAAGAAGCTGAAGTATTCCCCAAATAGTGGTTCCAAAGTCCATAGGGCACTAACCTCTTACTTTGTCCTAGGCATGTCTGTGTTGATAATTCTGGAATCACCACAGCTGCTCGTGTTCTGGGGTCCCTCCAGCTGGCTGCTGGCCTGGCCACCCTGGGGCTAAAACCCCGGCTCACAGGGGCCTGGGCTCAGCTCCCAGAGCTTTGTGCTTGGCTCCCAGAGTGTTGCACTGTGCTGTGCTGGCCTCTCCCTGCAAGGCTCCTAGGCTGTCCTCAGCAGGAGGTTAGCTTCTCTGTGTTGTTCTGTGGGTGCTGGAGCTCCAGAAGTTGTTCAGAGTCTACCTTTTACATTGTTTGGAAGTTATGTTGTGGGGAGCACCTTGGAAGTGCTGTTTCTACTCCGCCATCTTGGCTCCACCCCCACCCCCCAACAGGGAAACTATGAGGATGGGAGATTTGGGGGAGAAAGGCAATCAATTCAGCTTTGGGCCCATTGAATTTGAGATGCCCATGGGATATTCAGTTAGAGATGCAAGCCTGGAGGTTAGGGCTGGACAAATAGACCTGAAAATTATCTATATAGGGATGATAATTGAATCTGTGGGAGCTAAAAGAAATCATGAAGCAAACATCAGAAAGAGAGAAGAGAAGAAAATATTTTTTGGATAGAGCCTTGGGGGATTTCATTGGCTTGGGGGCATGAACCTGATGAAGATGCAGATCTTTTGTTTCTTACATGTTGCTTTTTGTTTTAGGGGGCATGTGGGGGAAATCTCTTCTCTCTTCAATTTCAAAAACTCACTGAAGAGAATAATTCCTTCAAAATTAGATTAGAGCAAATGGAAGCTAATGACCTTATTAGAAATCAAGATACTGTAAAATAGATCCAAACAAATGAAAAAATAGAACACAATGTGAAATATCTCATTGGAAAAACCACTGACCTGGAAAATAGATCCAGGAGATATCATTAAAAATTATTGGACTACCTGAAAGCCATGATCAAAAAAAGAACCTAGAAATCATCCTTCAAGAAATTCTCAAGGAAAATTGCCCTGATATTCTAGAGCCAGAAGGCAAAATAGAAAGTGAAAGAATCCACTGATCACCTCTTGAAAAAGATCCCAAAAAGAAAACTCCTAAGAATATCATAGCCAAATTTCAGAGTTCCAAGGTCAAGGAGAAAATACTGCAAGCAGTCAGGAAGAAATCATTTGAGTATTGTGGAAACACAATCAGGATAACACAAAACCTAGCAACTTCTCTTTTTTTTTTTTTAAACAAATGCTTTATTAACTTCTGTTTTACATCATTCATTTCCGCCAGATTTTGAGTTACAATCATTTTCCCCCCATTGTTCCCCTACCCAGCCTCCCAGAATAGTAGTCCCACAAGATATCACTTCCTCCAATCTGCTCTCTCCCATACCTTCTCCCATACCCCCATCGACTTTTCCATTAGAGGAAGGTGAATCTTTGTGTCCCAATGCCTGCACATCTTATCTCCCTATTACAAGTGAAAGAGTATTAATAATAATATTTATATATATTTGAAACATTTAATGTTACGACCTCAAATTTCAGATCCATTTCCTTCCTCCCTTGTCACCCATTCCTTCTTGGGAGATAAGTAATTCAGTATATGTTGTACATGTCTAGCTATGCAAAACATTATCATAGTAGATATATTGTACAAGGCTGCTTATAATTCCCTCCCACTCATCCCACCCCCCACCTGGTCCATTCCCTACATAATCCTGTCCCTCTTCTATAGTGGGTACTTCCAACCTCCCCTCCCCCCAAGGATGCCCTCCCATCCATCATCCCTCCTCTCATCCACCTTCCCCCATTCTGCTGCAGGTTGAGATATCCCATTTAGTATGTATGTCATTTTCTCCCTGAACCAAATTCAATGGGAATGTGATTTTGTCTTTTTAGCCTTCCTTATTCTCCCCCTCCTTTGCAACCACTTCCCCTTGCTTCTTCTACATGGGATAGTTTACTCTACCCTGTCTCTCCCCATCTCCTCTTGCCACTTTCCTCTCTCACCTCATAATTTCATCCCTTGAGTATTCTCCCTTCCCAACAAATTCAACCTATGCCCTCTATCCATATATAACTGTAACCCTATACACACACATTCACATATGTATTCATATGACCACACCCCCTTCTTCCATTATTTTCATAGTGAGAAAGATATCATCAGTCAGTTATTGCTTTTCCATATAGGAATGTAAATAGTTCAACTTTGATAAGTTCCTTTTGATTTCTTTTCCCTGATTACCTTCTCAGGCATCTCTTCCTTCTTGTGTCAGGATGTCAAATTTTCTATTCAACTCTGGTTTTTTCCTCAAGAATGCTTGAAAGTCCTCTATTCCACTGAATGACCATATTTTCCCCTGAAACAACATACTCAGTTTTGCTGGGAAGGTGACCCTTGGGTTCATTCCCAGCTCTTTTGCCCTCTGGAATGTCATATTCCATGCCCTTCCATCCCTCAGTGTAGAAGCTGCCAGGTCCTGTGCTATTCTGATTGTGTTTCCACAATATTGAAATTGTTTCTTCCTGGATGCTTGTAGAATTTTCTCCTTGATCTGGGGATTCTGGAACCTGGCTATAATATTCCTGGGAGTTTTCTTTTTGGGATCTTTTTCAGGAGGTGATCGGTGGATTCTTTCAACTCTATTTTGCCCTCTGGATCTAAAACATCAGGGCAGTTTTCCTTGAGAATTTCTTGAAGGGTGATTTCTAGGTTCTTTCCTTGATCATGGCTTTCAGGTAGTCCAATAATTTTAAATTGTCTCTCCTGGATCTATTCTCCAGGTCAGTGGTTTTTCCCACGAGATATTTCACATTGCCTTCTAATCTTTCATTTGTTTGGATCTGCTTAACAGCATCTTGATTTCTCATAAAGTCATTAGCTTCCATTTGCTCCAGTCTAACTCTGAAGGAATGAATCTCCTCAGTGAACTTTTGAGATTCTTTTTCCATCTGGCAAATTCAATTTTTAAGGCATTCTTCTCCTCATTGCCCTTTTGGGCCTCCTTTGCCATTTGAGTTAGTCTATTTTTTAAGGTGTTGTTTTCCTCAGTCAGGCTGTTGACCCTCATTTCATACTTTTCCTGCATCCTTCTCATTTATCTTTCTAATTTTTCCTCCACTTCTCTTATTTGATTTTTAAAGTCCTTCTTAAGGTCCTCTATGGCCTGCAACCCGCTCATGTTTTCCCCTGGGGCTTTGGAGCAGGACTTCTGACCTCACAGTCCTTTTCCCGCTCTATGCCCCCAAAATAGGAGTCTGGGGTTGCATTTTTCTGTTTCCTTTGCCTTGGCATGTTGCTACTTAATTGCTTGACTTTTGGGCTTGTTGCCACACTATGGCTTTAAGGCCAGATAGAGGAATTTTCGTCCCAAACGTGTGGGGGGCAGCTTCCGTTTCTGGCAAGCTGTAAACCCACCCACAACTTCCACCCTAGATCACAATCCAGATCCAGGGAGGTTAAAGCAAGAGCGATTACCCCCCAAGACTGATCGCTGGATCTCCCCACGATTTGTAGGCTGGGAGCCAGACCTGCCTCTGAAAACTACAAAATGGCGTGTCTCCTCAGCTGCTTCTAGCCCCCAGGGGAGGGAGCTGACGCATTCCCCAAATACAGGCCCCAAAGTCCATAGGACACTAACCTCTTACTTTGTCCTAGGCATGTCTATGTTGATAATTTTGGAGTCGCCACAGCTCCTGGTGTTCTGGGGTTCCTCCAGCCGGCTGCTGGCCCTGCCGCCCTGGAGCTAAAACCTCGGCTCACGCGGACCTGGGCTCGGCTCGGCTCCTGCACTCTGCATTCTGCGAGCTGCCAGCTCCCAGAGTGCTGCGCTGGTCCTTCCTGCAGGGCTGCTGGGCTGTCCTTAGTGGGAGGTTAGCTTCTCTGTGTCGTTCTGTGGGTGCTGGGGCTCCAGAAGTTGTTCAGAGTCCCCTTTTACATGGTTTGTGGGGAATCTGGGGGCAGAGAGGCTTGGAAGAGCTGTTTCTACTCCGCCATCTTGGCTCCGCCCCCCCCAGCAACTTCTACATTAAGGGATCAAAGGGCTTGGAATATGATATTTCAGAGTTCAGAGGAACTAGGATTAAAACCAAGAATCACCTACCCAGCAAAACTAAATATAATGCTTCAGGGGAAAATATAGTCAATCAGTGAAATACAGGACTTTCAAATACAAGAAGCAAGAGAAGCAAAAGAAGCATCAGAAGGTAAACAGGAAAAAGAAATCACAAGGAACTTATTGAAGTTGAATTATTTACATTCCTACGTGGAAAAACGATCATTGTAACTCATGAGACTTTTCTCAGTATGAGGATAGTTGAAGGGAATATATATATATATATTTTTTTTACACATACGTATGTATGTATGTATAGGAGGGTATATATATACATGTACACACATGTATACATAGACAGAGGGCACAGGATCAGTTGCATAGGAAGGGATGATATCTAAAAAATAAAATTAAGAGGTGAGAGAGGAATATAATGAGAGGAGAAAAGGAGAGATAGAATAGGGCAAATTATCTCATAAAAGAGGCAAGAGACAACTGTTACAATGGAGGGGAAGAGCAGGAAGATGAAAGGGAATGGGACAAACTTACTCTCATTGAATTTGGCTTAAGGAGGGAATAACATACACACTCATTTGGGTATATTATCCTACAAGAAAGCCAGGTGGGGTGGGGGTGGGGGGCGGGGAGAGATAAGAGGGAGGATGATAGAAGGGAGGGAAGATTGGGAGAGAGGGTAGTTAGAAGCACATACCTTTGAAAAGGGACAGGGTCAAAGTAGAATATAGAATAAGTGGGGGTGGGTTGGGATAGGATGGAGGGAAATATAGTTAGTCTTTCACAATATAGCTACTATGGAAACATTTTGCATAACTACACATGTACCACCTCTATCGAATTGCTTATCTTCCCAGAGGGGGTGGGTGGGGAGGGAAGAAGGGAAAGAATCTGGAAATCAAAGTTTTTAAAATGAATGTTAAAAAAAAAAAAAGGAAGAGTGTTGGATTTGGCATTAATGGGCCAGGGTTAAAATCTTGGCTCTGCCTGCCTGACCTTGGGCAAGTTACCTCTTTGGCTATCAATTTCCTTGTCTGCAAAATGAGAGGACTGAATTAGTTTAAAATCTAAGATTCTATAACATTAATTTTTTTCTTTGAAATGTTCTTTTTTTGATCTTGATCTTGAACCAGGCTCAGACTAGAGAGAAAGATCTATTGTATTTTCCTAAAATCATTTTTCTAGGGCTCCCAGGCCACCCATCTCTTCATTTCCATTCAGCTGCATTCCTTTCAATTGGATGCCATCATGCCACAAGAACCTCATCTTCAAGAAACTCCCTCTGCCACTATAATATATCTAATAAACAGCTATCCAGCCTCTGGTTGAAAACCTGGGAAGAAGGGGAACTTGACACATTTCAAGGCAGTCCATTGCACTTGGGGACAGAGTTAATTTTCAGGAAATCTTTCCTGACGGTAAGCTTCTGTAAGTATACCGAATTCCATCAGCCCATTCATTGTAATCCTTGTTGAGTGACAACCACCCAGGAAGAGCATTTTGTTTTCATATCCTAAACTTTTCACTCTCTCTCATCTCATGTATCCAATCAGTGCTCAGATCCTGCCATTTCCACCTTCATAACATTTTTTTCTATATCTCTCTTCTGACATTGCTACCATTTGGGTGCAAGCTTCCATCACCCCACACCTGGACTGTTAGAAGAGCCTGCTGGTTGGTCTCCCCACCACAAGCTTCTCCTCACTCTATTCCATCCTCCACTCATCGGTCAAGGTGATCTTCCTAAACCGAAGGTCTGACCATGTCACTCCCCACTCAATAAACCCCAGTGGCTTCCTACCACCTTCAGAATCAAATAGAAAATCCTCTGTTGTTCAAAGCTCTTTATAACCTTGTCCCTTCCTCCCTTTCTTTTTTTCTTATACCTTACTCCCTGTCACACACTCTTTGATTCAGTGACACTGGACTGGCTTCCTTGCTGTTTCTTAAACAGAACGATTTGTCTTTGGATTCTCAGCATTTTCACTGACTATTCCTCATGCCTGGAATTTTCTCCCTCCTCATCTCTGCCTCCCAGCTGCATTGGCTCCCTTCACATCTCCCAAAAAAGCCACCTTCTGCAAAAAGCCTTTCTTAGTCCTCCTTAAAACTACCCTTTGTATGGACAATGCCTCCAGTGATGCAGATGATATGTTGGCTTGGTATAGAGTTTCATGAATTTCTATGGTCAAAAAAATTCAGTACCTGGTGAATAATTTTTCTGAATTTAATCATCCCCTTCCACTGAAAAAAAATAATAAAAATAAAAATCTAACAATAGGTTCCTACTTCCTCTAAGATAAAATATAAACTCTCCAGTTTAGCATTTAAAGCCCCCCACAACCTGCCTTTTATCTAGTAGTCTTAATTTCATTTCTTTTTCAATTCCTTTTTCTCTTTGTAGTAATTTCATTTCCCTTTGTGTACATTTTATTCCAGCCAAACTGACCCACTAAGTGTTTCCTACACATGACATTCCATTTACTGCCTAGAATGTACTTCCTCTTTCCCTCCATTTCATGGAATTCCTAGTTTTCCCCCAAAGCATAACTCAGGTACTATCATTGTCAAAAGACCTTTCCTGATCTCTCTGACTCCCTCTTGAAATTACTTGGTATACACTTTATATTCACTTGTGTATATGTGGCATTTCCTTAGTAGAATGGAAGCTCCCTGAGGGCAAACTCTGCTTGTTTCCATTTTTTGTTGTTGTTTCAGTCATGTAGGGCTCTTCGTGGCCTTGTTTGGCGTTTTCTTGGCAGAGCTACTGGAGTGGTTTACCATTTCCTTCTCCAGCTCATTTTACAGATGAGAAAACTGAGGCAAACAGGATTAAATTACTTAAGGGCACACAGCTAGTAAGTGTCTGGGGTCAGATGTGAATTCCCTAAAGATGACTCTTCCTGAATTCAGGTCCAGTGCTGTGTGCTCTATGGAGCCACCTAGCCGTTCTATCCTAGATCAATTCCTCATATGTAGTAGGTGCTAATTCAAGAAATGTTATTTCTTGTTTGAGTTTATGATTTATAACTCAGCTTACAATAAGTGGAATTATGGAGAACATAAATGGGGCAGAAAAGATTAAATTACCTAGGCTGGCCTATCATGTCAAGCACCTGCTAGGTTTCCGTGTCCATACTCACAACCTTTCTAGCATGTTATGAACCTCCAGAGCCTGAGTTCTGTTCGATGAGCCCCAGAGTCACCTTCACCACGAGCAGATGTTGAAGTAAAACGTCAACAAAGGGACGTTAACCTAATGTCTACAAAGCCACTCTGGGTCCCCAGGCAAAAAGATTAAATTGTACCAAGCATCATTATGTTGGTTTTCACCATAAAGCTGTTATTGTAAAGACTGAAATAACAAGATGCTTTATGAGAGTTCTGGGCTTCCTGAGCTCTCCTGTGGCCAATAACTAAAGCATAATCACAAAATTATTCCAGGGATTTTTTTTTGCACCCAATAAAAAAAATGACACATTCTCTAAGAGTCAGAACTGGCAAACAACTTTTCTTGTCCCTACTGTCATTTACCTGCACATGGTGCAAGAGCTTATTTTTGGTCCTTAATGAAGACTCAGAGCTTCTAATTATGTAGGGATGTGATTAAATGAGTTTCTCAGTGACTTACTGTCACTGGAGAAATCTTTTAATTTGCACACTGCTGCTAGGGAGGCATCTCACAAATAGCAATGCCTTAACAATCCCCATTGCCACTCATTTGCCACGGAGACTCCTACTCATTGACTTTGAAAGTTTTAATAGTGCCCCATGAAACTTTTAATTGCCATTGATTAGTATTTGGCAGCCAGAGGCAAGCCACTAGGGAACCAGGCTCCATTCTGCAAAGAACCATAAAGATCTCAAATGGAGATCAATGAAAAGCAGAATTTTTCTATCTTTTGTAATCTCTACTGACTCTGCCTTATCCTGTACCTGGGCAGGGTCTTCTCTTAAGTCTTTAAGTTCTGATAGCGGGGTTGTCTCTAGTCATCCTGGTGTAGATTTTGCCATTGGACCCAGATGGCTCTGGAGGAGAAAGTGAGGCTGATGACCTTGCATAGGCCTTCCTCACTTAAATCCTATTCACTTGCTAATCATGGCATCATCTTCCTGATGTCATGGTCCTCTTCAAGAATGAAGAGCAAAGAACAAGTTCTGATTGATACATACACACACACACACACACACACACACACATACATATATACACATACACATGTGTATACATACACAGTATATATGCACACATATACACACATATACATACACATATACACACATGCATACACATACACACATATATAGTAGATAAGTCTTGTTTATAGCTTGGTTTGTTTGGGTCAGTCTTCTTTCAGATGCCTAGTAGAAGACAGTGAACTAAATGAGGAAAGCAAAGAATATTAATATTTTTAATAGAAGCATAATTCAATATCTGGGGTTAGAAAAGTGCTCATTTTCCTTTTGCCTGAGCCGTGTTAGTCCTACTGCTCTGGAAATCTCAGCTGAGTTGGTAAGAACTGGCAAAATTTGTATATTATTAACTTATGTTTTGAGTTTATGATTTATAACTCAGCTTACAATAAGTGGAATTATGGAGAACATAAATGGGGAAGAAAAGAAAGAAATAATAGAAATAGTAAAAGTAGAAATAGTAAAACCGAGGTGTCCTCAATGGATCACATTAGGTCAGAGTTGGGAAGGAACATCAGAAGTAATCTAATCCTACTCATACTGAATAAGAATTCCCTCTTCACCAAGAGATAATCCATCCTTTGCTTAAAGATTTTCAGTGAAAGGGAGCCTCCTTCTGTATTCTTTTCCTCCAGGAGCAACTCATTCCACTTTGGGGTAATTTCAGTTGTTGGAGAATCTTTCCTTACATTAAGCCTCAATTTGTTTCCACCCAGAGTTCCTTGGTACTTTCTTTTGGAGCTAAGCAGAACAAGTTCAGTCTCTGTTCTACTTGACATCTCTGCCAATGATGAATGATGAATTCCTAGATTAGAATGAACTGGGGAGAGGAAAGTTCCTTCAACCTGTTACCAGTGCTTTAAGGATATGAGATTTTGTCAGGGCAGGCATTTCCTATTATTTTAAAATAATATTTAAATTTTAAATTACAATTTATATTATATATATTATATATTATGTTATATAATGTTATATATAATAAATTATAATTTAAATAATAAAAATAATAATTTTAATAATATTTAATAATATTCCTTATTATATATTAGAAGATGCTCTAAGTTGTCCTGACTGAAAAATTCATCACCCTGAGGCCGAACTGGTGCTCATCCTCTGAATTTAGCTAGGCTGGAGCTTGTACAACAGGAATACAAGCATTACCACATTCATATCCAGTCTTTCCAGCTTGATAGAATAGGCCACTATTTTGGCCTAACTTTTGAAAATCCAGAGACACCTCCATGTGACAATAAGCCGTTAGAGCAGGACTTCAGTGCAAGTCTTTTTTAATTTATTTTTTTCATTTTCATTTTAATTTAAAAGGGAAAACTTAGGAAGAAGCAGGAAATCTAAGTATTTGATTATAGAATTATAGTAGGACTCATTTGAGGAATGAAAAAGTAAGTGGCTGACAGGTAAAATAGAGGAGAAAGAAAAAAGATTCTAGAAGGTTAGGGTCAATTTAGAAAAGCTGATTGACTGATGGAATCTTTTCAGTTGATTAATTTGTATATGTTTTTATATATATATTCATATATATGCATACATATGTCTATATGCACACATATATACACAAATATGCATATGTATGTGTACATATAGAGATATATATTTTCCTCAATTACATGTTAGAACGTTTTTTTTTAACATTTGTTGGTTTTTTTTTAAGTTTCAAGTTTCAAATCCTATCTTTAAAATGCTATATCAAATGCAAATTTATGCAGTTAGTCAGGTTTGTTGTACAGCTGCTATGGTGCTATGGTAAGAACACATAATAAAATTGAAAAGCCTTTATACAAATGAAATCAAAGTAGCTGAAAATGAACAGTTAACATTTATAGCAAGTTTTCAAGTTTGAAAAGCTCTTTACAATATCATTTCATTTGATCCTCATACTATCCTGTAAAGTGGGTGCCATTATTTTTTTTTTCATTTTACAGATGAGGAAATTGACGCTGGGAGAAGTTATGGGACTTGCCCAGAGTCACACAGCTAGTGTACATGGGAGGTAAAGGCAGTGTGACATAGGATAGCATTCTGTACTTGGAATGGGGAATTCCAGATTTGAAGTCAGGTCTTTTGGCATTCTATTGACTATGACAGTGGGAGAAAAAAGAGTTAACCAGTATCTGAGATATTCATAGTGTTAAAACAAATATAGAAGAACTAGAGCTATTCCCCTAAAGAGAATTGGTCAAAGGATATTAACAAAGAGTTTTCAAAAGAACTACAAACTATCAATTACCATTAGAAAGAATGTTCCCAATAACTAATAATAATAAAAGTAAATTAAAACAACTTTGAGGTTTAACCTTCCCTTTGTCATATTAGCAAAGATGACAAGAGATGAAAATTATAAATATTGGAGTGGCTTTGGTGAGACAGGCATTTTGATATGCTCTTGAAACTGTATGTTGATCTAAGCATTCTAGAAAATAATCTGGATTTATACTAAAAAAAAGTCATTAAGCTACAAATACTTTTTGACCCAGTAATACCACTACCAGATATGTACTTCAAGAAAGTCAAAGACAGGGAAGAATACCACAAAAACAAAAATATTTATATCAATACTTTCTGTTGTAGCAAAGATGGAAGAGAAGTAGGAGTGTCCATTAACTAGAAACTTATTTAACAAATTGTGGTATGTTAATTTAATGAATATATTATGCTATGAGAAATGATGGCTATGGAAAAGTTAGAGAAACTCTGGAAGATTTGTATGAACTGGAGGAGAGAGAAGTAAAGGATAGGAGAACAATTTACATGATAACCACAGCAAATGTAAAGAAAAACAACCCTGTTTCTTAACACTAAGAAGAAAGATAATGGACCTGAGGTGAGAAAAGCATATATTTTCAGACGTGGTCAATGTATCGATTTGTTTTGCTTAATTGTTGTTGAAGAAGGGTTCTATTGGTAGAGGAAGTCATTGGGAAGTGATGTAGAAAAAAAAAAGAGCCTCACTAAAACATTTTTATAAGAAAGAACATGTAAGTTAGAATTAGGAGATATGGGTTTCAGTCCCAGTGTTGAAAATATCACAAAACTAGAGCATCTCCAAGGTGGAAGGCACTCTAGAAGTCATATCATTCAACCTATGCTGATTATGATTGACTTCCACTAATAGAGATTATAATAATAACCAACATTTACATAGAGCTTCACGGCTTCAGTTCTTACAACAACTCTCTGATTTAGGTCCATTATTAACCCTGTTTTACAGAGTAAAAAACTGAGACTACAAAGTGACCTGCACTGGATGAGGCAGGTTTCGCACTCAAGTCTTACTGATTCCAAGTCCAGCACTCTACCATGCCCTGCTGCCTTTACATCCTTGAGAAGCTGACTTTCAAGTTATGTTTGAGCACAAGCTACATGGTTCTCAGTTAATGGGATGTGTTTATGCAGTTAAGAAGAATCTCTCACTCTTCCTAGTTCTTAGCATAAGAACTGCAACTTCTTTTGTCTTATATGGGTAATAAAATATTGAATGAAATTACATTTCAGAGCTCTAATAGTTCCCTAGCATTGGGCCCTCCTTTTCCTTCAAGGGTTCTACCTTTAAAAAGTTAACAATGCATCAGAAGGGCTAATATGGTCTTCTTCTCATTCTCTGAAAAATGGGGGCTGAGGTATAGGAGGAGGATGTAATCCCTTAGTCCCTAAAAGCAGTAAAGGTTATTTTCACCAGATGATCTTGTTGAACCTCATTTTTATCTGTAAACATCTGGAATTCTGGAAGCTTCTGAAACTATTCTTCTAGTCTCTGTATCATTCCACTAAATCATCCAAGATGGTGCCACCTCCACGGCATTCTTGGCAGAGCTGTTAGGTTGCTCAGCAGAAACTTTGCCTAAAAATCCAAAGGAAATTTCAGCTACTCATATTTAAAATATCTCTCAGCTCTCATTATTGGTTTGAACCCTCTTGATAAGTTTTATGTAGGAGAGATCAAAGCTACTGGGCCACAAACACTTTCTCTGTACGCAAGTTCTCAAAGCTAGTACCTTAACACAACTATTACCTACTCTGACCCAAAAAACACACACTCACAATCAATATTAACTCCCTTCCCCTCCTTGCTAAACTTGAAATATCTTGGCTTTCTTTCAGCCATTCCCAAACCACAAACAGGATACCTTTGCCTGCTTCCACCAGGGGTTCTGATTATTCATTCCCTTTTGTAACTACTCCCTATAACAATAAGAGAAGTAAATAGGAAATCTTCCTGTGCAAGTGGAGATGTCTATATTTTCCTCTCAACAACAATTTCACAACAAATTCAACAACAAGCAAGTCAGCAGGCATTTATTAAGTATGTCATGCATATGAAGTGCTTGGAATATAAACAAGAAAAAAGAAAGACAATCCCAGTCTGGATGGAGCGTATGTTCTAGGTGGGGAAGACAATATATAAAGGGAAGCCAGTTTTCTGTTTGTACTCTTCTCATAAATGCAAGTCCCTGAAATACTAAACAACCCCCTTAGTGAATGTTAATAACTATAATGTGTTTATAACACAGGCTTTAAAGTTTGGAGGCCAGCTTGGGAGAGATAAGCACTAAATTGTGTACTTGGTCCATGGACAGACTTAATGGCACCTCTGTCTTTTTTAGCTATCTGCTTACTCCTTGCCTTCCTGACCTGTAAGACACCTCTTAACATGGTCCCACTACCAAGAGTTATGGTCATATTAATAAGTGAAAACCTTTTCCTTTAAAAAATATATATATATATATTTTTGCCCTTCCTCAACTTTCAACCATGTGAAATGCACAAAGATTCTAAAGCATAGGGACAATAGATAACACCTTATATACTTAATAATTAAAATGCTCTAAAGTCCAGAGTGAGATTATAAAAAGCAAGGAAATAGATTACTACTTCAGAAATCAGGTTTTCCAAGTTTTAAAAGGTTGCTGCTTGTCCTTTGTTCTCAAAGAGGACCATGACATCAGGAAGGAGATGTCATGATTTGCAAATGCATTAGATTTAAGTGAGGGAGGGCTGTGCAAAGTCACCAGTCTCACTCTCTCCTCCAGAGCCATCTGAGTCCAGTGGCCGGATATAGATCAGGATGACTGGAGATGGCCCTGGAGAATCTGTACTATTGACTGCCCTTGACTGACACTGGAGATCTCTATTGATGTGCAGATAAGAAGATTTGTCACAGGCCTGGGAGGCTCATTGGAAGCACTTGTGTCCTAGGACCCTTTCTGCATCATCATTGGTCCCAGCCAGACATGCTTTAGCTCTCAATAAATCTCTTAGGGGCATCAGTTTTGTGTAGTAACTCTTTGGTTTTGTCTGATATGACTACTGACATCACAAAACCATCCACTTTGAAAGCTTTTGCCACCATTTGGTTAGAAAAGAAACGGTGGAACCTGATCATCTCTTTCTTCCAGTGGGCACCTTGATTGTTGCTGATACATAATTAAGTGCTAGGTTCTGTGTTAGGTACTGTTGGTAAAAATAAATAAATAAATAAAACAATCTTATCTTCAGAATTTATCTTCTATAGTAAACAGATAAATAAATAGACTGTAATTTGATGAGGGAGAGAACAGCAATGTCTAAAGGGATTACGAGGAGCACAGAGGGGGTGATCCTTAAAGTGCAGCACATACCCTGACAAGATGAGTCAGGTGTCCAGAACAGGCCTACTCTGTCTCCTCCCTGGGTTATAGAGGTAGCCCCAAGGGTTTAGGGTTGCATTTCTTTTCTTTTTTTTTGGAGGAAGGAAGGCAAGGCAGTTGGGGTTGTGACTTGCCCAAGGTCACACGGCTATTGTTGTGTTAAGTGTCTGAGGCCAGATTTGAACTCAGGTCCTCCTGACTCCAGGGCCGATGCTCTGTTCACTGCGCCTCCTAGCTGCCCCCCTAGGGTTGCATTTCTAATACTATAGAGCACATGAGCCCCCACCAGCATGTTTCCATGTGTGTAACCAGTGTGTAACTCCAGCAATGTGTAACCATGATTTTTAGGTAATATATTTAGTCAGCCAGATTCAATTAGCTTTTAGAAAGGGGAATTTAGTCAAATGGTAGAGTAAGAACATTTGGTACAAAAAAAAAACTCCTCTTAAAATTTGTTTCTAGTTTCTTGGCTTCAATGAATTACATCACAGGGTATTGAAGGAAGTGGCATATGTGATTCCTGAGCCACTGTATGATATTGGAACCACTGTATGAAAAATGGAAGAGATACTGCAGGGCTTGGGAAGGGTAAATGTCCTGAATTTTTTTTAAAAAGAGGATAGAATCTGCCAACCATTGGCTCTGAAGAGCTCAACAGTGAATAGATGGGGACAAAGCTGTATCTCCTTCAATACTTGATTTCTATAACTTGGGAGATTATAGAATAGATCATTAAAGAGATGATTAGTGAATATTCAGGAAAGGAAGCAGGAGTTAAATATTTTATAAGTTGATTTAAGCTTTCATATTTATGCCAAAATCCACGTTCTGTTCCTTTCTATAAGTTAACTGCTCATAGACTACCTGAAAACATTTTTACACACAGATTTTCAGTAGTTTTTTTCAACCCAAGTTCCTTTTGTATTTCTTCTAGGGATCAAATTGTTCACCTACAAAAGAGGCAATAGCTTACTTCCTTTAGCAGTTGGTTTGATTATTTTTATTTATGCAATATTTTTTTTGTCCCTTTCAACATTCAAAATCTTCATATGAAAGGGTACATAAGATACTACCTTACACTTGGATAAAGGCTTTTCCAATTAGCAGATAACAAAAAAATAGGAAGGGATGGTGTAATGGTAATGGTAATTTGAAGACCTTTCCTGCTTTGAAAATATATTCTGCCCCCTAATAAGATGAATGTAATCACATGGAGCTTATGGTGGGAGGATTTTGTGGAGGAGAGCCTTTAGGAAGTTGGGAGTCAGAGCAAGCCTGATGGTTGGGAGGAGAGGATGCTTCCAAGGGAGACAGATAGACTTGTGAGTAAATATTGGTCTTGTGTTGGTTTGTGGGAAGGCTAACGGATGGTGTGGCTCTCTGTGCTGTTATGGCTTAGTAACTTCTTCACTACTATGATGGAATCAGCTTACTGGTTTGGGGATTCAGTTTTCTGGTATCTGAATAAATGTTTTGCCTCTGTCTTCTGTATGGAGAGTCTGTTATATTTTGTGATCCCACACCATGCAGGTATATTTATAGTGACTGTGGGCACTATGAATATTGCATTGGTGCTACAGATGACCAATATACTGAATGGCAGACCCAAGAGCCAAAGATCTTGAAAAATTGTAGTATCAGTTTGAATTTAATAACATGCAATTTGATAGAGATAAAGGTAAAGTCTTATATTTTAGCCAAAAAAAAAAATGAACTTTCAAAGTACAAAATGGAGGAGTCATGGTTAGATAGCAGGATTTTTCTTTTTTTTTTTTTTAAACAAATACTTTATTAACTTCTGTTTTACATCATTCATTTCCACCAGATTTTGAGTTACAATCATTTTCCCCCCATTATTCCCCTACCCAACCTCCCAGAATAGCAGTCCCACAAGATATCGCTTCCTCCAATCTGCTCTCTCCCATACCTTCTCCCATACCCCCATCGACTTTTCCATTAGAGGAAGATGAATCTTTGTGTCCCAATGCCTGCACATCTTATCTCCCAATTATAGGCAAAAGAGTATTAATAATAGTATTTATATATATATTTGAAACATTTAATGTTATGACCTTGAATTTCAGATCCATTTCCTTCCTCCCTTGTCACCCATTCCTTCTTGGGATATAAGTAATTCAGTATATGTTGTACATGTCTAGCTATGCAAAACATTATCATAGTAGATATATTGTACAAGGCTGCTTATAATTCCCTCCCACTCATCCCACCCCCCACCTGGTCCATTCCCTACATAATCCTGTCCCTCTTCTATAGTGGGTACTTCCAACCTCCCCTCCCCCAAGGATGCCCTCCCATCCATCATCCCTCCTCTCATCCCCCTTCCCCCTATCCTGCTGCAGGTTGAGATATCCCATTTACTATGTATGTCATTTTCTCCTGAACCAAATTCAATGTGAATGTGGTTTTGCCTTTTTAGCCTTCCTTATTCTCCCCCTCCTTTGCACCCACTTCCCCTACATGAGATAGTTTACCCTACCATGTCTCT
Organism: Gymnobelideus leadbeateri; assembly: GCA_011680675.1. NCBI lineage: Eukaryota > Metazoa > Chordata > Mammalia > Diprotodontia > Petauridae > Gymnobelideus > Gymnobelideus leadbeateri. The sequence goes on from WOXC01009398.1 coordinate 151,024, forward strand.
CCCCATCTCCTCTTGCCACTTTCCTCTCTCACCTCATAATTTCATCCCTTGAGTACTCTCCCTTCCCAACAAAATCAACCTATGCCCTCTATCCATATATAACTGTAACCATATACACACACATTCACATATGTATTCGTATGACCACACCCCCTTCTTCCATTATTTTCATAGTGAGAAAGATATCATCAGTCACAGATATTGCTTTTCCATATAGGAATGTAAATAGTTCAACTTTGATAAGTTCCTTTTGATTTCTTTTCCCTGATTACCTTCTCAGGCATCTCTTGCTTCTTGCGTCTGGATGTCAAATTTTCTATTCAACTCTGGTTTTTTCCTCAAGAATGCTTGAAAGTCCTCTATTCCACTGAATGACCATATTTTCCCCTGAAACAAAATACTCAGTTTTGCTGGGTAGGTGACCCTTGGGTTCATTCCCAGTTCTTTTGCCCTCTGGAATATCATATTCCATGCCCTTCGATCCCTCAGTGTAGAAGCTGCCAGGTCCTGGGCTATTCTGATTGTGTTTCCACAATATTGAAATTGTTTCTTCCTGGCTGCTTGTAGTATTTTCTCCTTGATCTGGGGATTCTGGAACCTGGCTATAATATTCCTGGGAGTTTTCTTTTTGGGATCTTTTTCAGGAGGTGATCGGTGGATTCTTTCAACCTCTATTTTGCCCTCTGGATCTAAAACATCAGGGCAGTTTTCCTTGAGAATTTCTTGAAGGGTGATTTCTAGGTTCTTTCCTTGATCATGGCTTTCAGGTAGTCCAATAATTTTTAAATTGTCTCTCCTGGATCTATTTTCCAGGTCAGTGGTTTTTCCCATGAGATATTTCACATTGCCTTCTAATCTTTCGTTTGTTTGGATCTGCTTAACAGCATCTTGATTTCTCATAAAGTCATTAGCTTCCATTTGCTCCAGTCTAACTCTGAAGAATGAATCTCCTCAGTGAACTTTTGAGATTCTTTTTCCATCTGGCAAATTCGACTTTTTAAGGCATTCTTCTCCTCATTGCCCTTTTGGGCCTCCTTTGCCATTTGAGCTAGTCTATTTTTTAAGGTGTTGTTTTCCTCAGTCAGGCTGTTGACCCTCATTTCATACTTTTCCTGCATCCTTCTCATTTCTCTTTCTAATTTTTCCTCCACTTCTCTTATTTGATTTTTAAAGTCCTTCTTAAGGTCCTCTATGGCCTGCAACCCACTCATGTTTTCCCCTGGGGCTTTTGGAGCAGGACTTCTGACCTCACAGTCCTTTTCCTGCTCTATGCCCCCAAATAGGAGTCTAGGGTTGCATTTTTCTGTTTCCTTTGCCTTGGCATGTTGCCACTTAATTGCTTGACTTTTGGGCTTGTTGCCACACTATGGCTTTAAGGCCAGATAGAGGAATTTTCGTCCCGAACGTGTGGGGGGCAACTTCCGTTTCTGGCAAGCTGTAAACCCACCCACAACTTCCACCCTAGATCACAATCCAGATCCAGGGAGGTTAAAGCAAGAGCGATTACCCCCCAAGACTGATCGCTGGATCTCCCCACGATTTGTAGGCTGGGAGCCGGAAATGCCTATGAAAACTACAAAATGGCGTGTCTCCTCAGCGGCTTCTAGCCCCCAGGGGAGGGAGCTGACGCATTCCCCAAATACAGGTCCCAAAGTCCATAGGACACTAACCTCTTACTTTGTCCTAGGCAAGTCTATGTTGATAATTCTGGCGTCTCCACAGTTCCTGGTGTTCTGGGGTTCCTCCAGCCGGCTGCTGGCCCTGCCGCCCTGGGGCTAAAACCTCGGCTCAAGTGGACCTGGGCTCGGCTCGGCTCCTGCGCTCTGCGCGCTGCCGGCTCCCAGACCACTGCGCTGGTCCTTCCTGCAGGGTGCTGGGCTGTCCTCAGCGGGAGGTTAGCTTCTCTGTGTCGTTCTGTGGGTGCTGGGGCTCCAGAAATTTTTCAGAGTCCTTTTTTACATAGTTTGTGGAGAATCTGGGGGCAGAGAGGCTTGGATGAGCTGTTTCTACTCCGCCATCTTGGCTCTGCCCCCCTTTTTTTTTTTTAATAATAGTATTTATATATATATTTGAAACATTTAGTCTTAAAACCTCGAATTTCAGATCCATTTCCTTCCTCTCTTGTCACCCATTCCCTCTGGGAAGATAAGTAATTCAGTATATGTTGTATATGTCTAGCTATGCTAAACATTACCATAGTAGATATATTGTACAAGGCAGCTTATAATTCCCTCCCACTCATCCCACCCCCCACCTGGTTCATTCCCTACTTGATCCTGTCCCTCTTCTATGGTGGGTACTTCCAAACTCCCCTCCCCACAGAATGCCCTCCCCTCCATCATCCCCCCTCTCATCCCCCTTCCCCTATTCTGCTGCAGGTTCAGATATCCCATTTAGTATGTATGTCATTCTCTCCCAGAACCAAATTCAATGAGAATGTGGTTTTGCCTTTTTGCCTTCCTATTCTTCCCCCGCCCCCACAACCACTTCCCCTTGCTTCTTCTACATGAGATAGTTTACCCTACCCTGTCTCTCCCCATCTCCTCATGTGACTTTCCTCTCTCACCTCATAATTTCACCCCTTAGGTATCATCCCTTCCTAACAAATTCAGCCTGTGCCCTCTATCCATGTATAACTGTAAACATATATATACACACATTCACATATGTATTCATATGCCCATATACCCTTCTTCCATTATTTTCATACTGAGAAAGATTTCATCAGTCACAGTTATTGTTTTTCCATATAGGAATGTAAATAGTTCAACTTTGATAAGTTCCTTTTGATTTCTTTTTCCTGATTACCTTCTCAGGCAACTCTTGCTTCTTGTGTCTGAATGTCAAATTTTCTATTCAACTCTGGTTTTTTCCTCAAGAATGCTTGAAAGTCCTCTATTCCACTGAATGACCATATTTTCCCCTGAAACAAAATACTCAGTTTTGCTGGGTAGGTGACCCTTGGGTTCATTCCCAGTTCTTTTGCCCTCTGGAATATCATATTCCATGCCCTTCGATCCCTCAGTGTAGAAGCTGCCAGGTCCTGGGCTATTCTGATTGTGTTTCCACAATATTGAAATTGTTTCTTCCTGGCTGCTTGGAGTATTTTCTCCTTGATCTGGGGATTCTGGAACCTGGCTATAATATTCCTGGGAGTTTTCTTTTTGGGATCTTTTTCAGGAGGTGATCGGTGGATTCTTTCAACCTCTATTTTGCCCTCTGGATCTAAAACATCAGGGCAATTTTCCTTGAGAATTTCTTGAAGGGTGATTTCTAGGTTCTTTCTTTGATCATGGCTTTCAGGTAGTCCAATAATTTTTAAATTATCTCTCCTGGATCTATTTTCCAGGTCAGTGGTTTTTCCCATGAGATATTTCACATCACCTTCTATTCTTTCATTTGTTTGGATCTGTTTAACAGCATCTTGATTTCTCATAAAGTCACTAGCTTCCATTTGCTCCAGTCTAACTCTGAAGGAATGAATCTCCTCAGTGAGCTTTTGAGATTCTTTTTCCATCTGGCAAATTCGACTTTTTAAGGCATTCTTCTCCTCATTGCCCTTTTGGGCCTCCTTTGCCATTTGAGTTAGTCTATTTTTTAAGGTATTGTTTTCCTCAGTCAGGCTGTTGACCCTCATTTCATACTTTTCCTGCATCCTTCTCATTTCTCTTTCCAATTTTCCTCCACTTCTCTTATTTGATTTTTAAAGTCCTTCTTAAGGTCCTCTATGGCCTGCAACCCACTTATGTTTTTCCCTGGGGCTTTTGGAGCAGGACTTCTGGCCTCACAGTCCTCCTCTCTCTCTATGCTTCAATCGTTTTTGCCCCCAAAGTAGGAGTCTAAGGTTGCATTTTTTTGTTTAATTTGTTTCCTTTGCCTTGGCATGTTGCTACTTAATTACTTGACTTTTGGGCTTGTTGCCACAGTATGGCCTGGTGCCAGACAGGAACTTTCACCCCCAACATGTGGGGAGGGCCAACTTCCGTTTCTGGCAAGCTGTAAACCCACCCACAACTTCCACCCTAGATCACAATCCAGATCCAGGGAGGTTAAAGCAAGAGCGATTACCCCCCAAGACTGTTCGCTGGATCTCCCCACAATTCGCAGGCCAGGAGCCGGAAATGCCTCTGAAAACTAC